>JAIEZT010000009.1:5603711-5608711 GCA_019594935.1 Periophthalmus modestus
AGTAAGTGTTAGCTGGTAAAATTATTAGTAGATTTAGTATTGGTTTTCAATGGCAGTAAGATTAGGGTAGGTTAGGTTTACGGTTACGGTTGGGGTTAGGGTTGGGATCAGTTGAGGGTTAGAGGTTCAGAAAAAGGAGTAAGTTTAGGCTCGGGGTGTTGGATTAGACTAAGTGTGACTTCAGAATTGATTTAGTGTTTTAGGTGTTAAGTAAAAATAAAGATTAGGGTTAGGGTTAGGTGGAGGGTTAGGGTTGGGGTTAGATTTACGGTGGGGGTTAGGGTTAGGTGGGGAGCACGTAAAGGTGAGATGTCAGAAAATAGGATGACGTTTGCGTGTGGGGTTTTGGACTACGGTGCAGTGTTTTAGCTTTGAAGTTAGATTTCGTCTTGTTAGTTTTCATTTGCAAAGTAAGATTAGAGTTAGGGGTTTAGGGTTAGGGTTGCCGGTGGGGGTTAAGGGTATGGTTGGGATCAGTTTGAGGTTAGTGTCAGAAAATAAGGATTAAGTTGAGTCGTGGGTTTTGGGATTAGAGTATGTGTCTACCTTTAGAAGTTTGTTTAGTGTTAGGTTTTCATTACAACATAAAGTTTTGGTTAGGGTTAGCGGTTCGGGTTAGGTTAGGTCAGTTACGGTAAAGTTAGGGTGAGCAAATAGGGTTACCGTTAAGGTGGGGGATTGATATACAGGTCTGTGGTTGGATTAGAGTAGTGTAGTTAGATTTTTGAGTATATGAGGTTTTCATTGCAAAGTAAAAGATAGGGTTAGGGTTAGGGTTAGGGCTTGGGATTAGGGTAGTGTTTGGGATCAGTTTTGAGGTTAGTGTCACGAAAATACAAGGATTACGCTTTTAGTCCTGCGGTTTGGATTAGAGTAATGTGTTTAGCTTGATTAAGTTAGATTTAGTGTTAGGTTTTCATATCAAAAATATAGATTAGGGGTTAGGGTTAGGGTTGGGGTTAGGGGTTGGGATCACATTAAGGTTAGGGTAGGAAAATAGGATTACGTTGAGTGTTTGGTGTTCGGATTAAGGTGAGGGATAGCTTTAGAAGTTAGATTTAGTGTGAGGAGTTTCATTGCAAAGTAAAGACTTAGGGTTAGGGTTAGGGTTAGGGTTAGGTTACGATTGTGTTTAGGGTTAGGGTTTGGATCAGGCTAAGTTTAGGGTCCGCAAAATAGGGTTAAGTTTGAGTGTGGCGGTTTGGTTTGAATTAAGGTGAGGGATAGCTTTAGAATTTAGATTTAGTGTGGGTTTTCAATGTAAAGTAAAGATTAGGGTTAGGGTTAGGGTTAGGGTTAGGGTTACGGTTACGGTTGGTGGTTATGGTTAGGGTTGGGATCAGTTTAGGGTTAGGGTCAGAAAAAAGGGATAAGTTTAGTCTGGGGTTTGGATTAGACTAAGATTAGCTTCATAAGTTAGATTTAGTGTTAGTTTTTTTCATTAAAAAGTAAGATTAGGGTTAGGGTTAGGGTTAGGGGCTAGGGTTAGGGTTAGATTTACGGTGGGGTTAGGGTTAGGGTTGGGATCAGGTTAAGGTTAGTGTCAGAAAAAGGATTAAGTTGAGTCTGGGGTTTGGATTAGAGTATATGTTACATTTATAAATTAGTTTTAGTGTTAGGTTTTCATTGCAAAGTAAAGAGTGGGTTAGGGTTAGGGTTAGGGTCTAGGGGTAAGTTGTTACGGTTGGGGTTAGGGTTGGGATCAGTTTAGGGTTAGGGTAGGAAAAAGGATTAAGTTTAGTCTGGGTTTGGATTAGAGTAAGTGTTTAGCTTTATTAGTTAGATTTAGTATTAGGTTTTCATTGCAAAGTAAAGATTAGGGGTAGGGTAGGGTTAGGGTTAGGGTTAGGTTAGGGGTTAGGGTTACAGTTGTGGGTTAGGGTTGGGATCAGTTTGTTTTAGGGTTAGGGTAGGAAAAAAGGATTAAGTTTAGTCTGGGGGTTTGGAGTAGAGTAAGTGTTAGCTTTATTAGTTAGATTTAGTATTATGTTTTTTCATTGTAAAGATTAAGATTAGGGTTAGGGTTAGGGTTAGGGTTAGGGTTACGGTTGTGATTATGGTTAGGTGGGATCAGTTTAGGGTTAGGGTCAAAAAAAAGGATTAAGTTTAGTCTGGGCTTTTTGGATTAGACTAAGTGTTAGCTTCATAAGTTAGATTTAGTGTTAGGTTTTCATTAAAAAGTAAAGATTAGGGTTAGGGTTAGGGTTAGGGTTTAGGGTTAGGGTTAGGTTTACGGTGGGGGTTAGGGTTAGGGTTTGGGATCAGGTTAAGGTTAGTGTCAGAAAATAGGATTAAGTTGAGTCTGGGGTTTGGATTTAGAGTATGTGTTACCTTTATAAATTAGTTTTAGTGTTAGGTTTTCATTGCAAAAGTATAGATTAGGGTTAGGGTTAGGGTTAGGGTTGGGGTTAGGGTTACGAGTTAGGGTGGTGGGATCAGGTTGAGGTTTAGTGTCAGAAAATAGGATTAAGTTTAGTCTGGCGGTTTGGATTAGAGTATGTGTTAGCTTTATAAGTTTGATTTAGTGTTAGGTTTTCATTCAAAAATAAAGATTAGGTTTAGGGTTAGGGTTGGGGGTTAGGGTGGATCACGTAAGGTTAGGGTCAGAAAATAGGATTACGTTGAGTGTGGGGGTTTGGATTACGGTGAGGGATAGCTTTAGAAGTTAGATTTAGTCTGAGGTTTTCATTGCAAAGTAAAGAGAGGGTTAGGGTTAGGGTAGGGTAGGGTTAGGGATTGTGTTTAGGGTTAGGGTTAGGTTTGGATGAGGCTAGGTTTAGGGTCCGAAAATAGGATTAAGTTGAGTCTGGAGGTTTGAATTAAGGTGAGGGATAGCTTTATAAATTAGAGATTTAGTGTGAGGTTTTCATGTAAAGTAAGATTATTAGTTAGGTTTTAGGGTTAGGGTTAGGGTTAGGGGTTAGATTTACGGTGGGGGGTTAGGGTTAGGGTTGGGATCAGTTAAGGTTAGTGTCAGAAAAAAGGATTAAGTTGAGTCTGGGGTTTGGATTAGAGAGTATGTTAGCTTTATAAATTAGTTTTAGTGTTAGGTTTTTCATTGCAAAGTAAAGATTGGGTTAGGGTTAGGGTTAGGGTTAGGGTTACGGTTGGGTTAGGGTTAGGGTTAGGGTTGGGATCAGTTTAGGGTTAGGGTAGGAAAAAAAGGATTAAGTTTAGTCTGGGGTTTGGATTAGAGTAAGTGTTAGCTTTATTAGTTAGATTTAGTATTAGGTTTTCATTGCAAAGTAAAGATTAGGGTTAGGGTTAGGGTTAGGGTTAGGGTTACGGTTACGGTTGGGGTTAGGGTTGGGATCAGTTTAGGGTTAGGGTAGGAAAAAAGGATTAAGTTTAGTCTGGGGTTTGGAGTAGAGTAAGTGTTAGCTTTATTAGTTAGATTTAGTATTATGTTTCATTGCAAAGTAAAGATTAGGGTTAGGGTTAGGGTTAGGGTTAGGGTAGGGTTGTACGTTTAGGGTTAGGGTTGGGATCAGTTTAGGGTTAGGGTCAAAAAAAGGATTAGTTTTAGTCTGGGGGGTTTTGGATTAGAGTAAGTGTTAGCTTCATAAGTTAGATTTAGTGTTAGGTTTTCATTAAAAAGTAAAGATTAGGGTTAGGGTTAGGTTTAGGGTTAGGGGTAGGGTTAGATTACGGTTAGGGTTAGGGTTGGGATCAGGTTAAGGTTAGTGTCAGAAAAAAGGATTAAGTTGAGTCTGGGGTTTGGATTAGAGTATGTGTTACATTTATAAATTAGTTTTTAGTGTTAGGTTTTTTTCATGCAAAGTAAAGATTGGGTTAGGGTTAGGGTTAGGGTTAGGGTTAGGGTTGGGGTTAGGGTTGGGGTTAGGGTTGGGATCAGTTTAGGGTTAGGGTTAGGGTCAAAAAAAAGGATTAAGTTTAGTCTGGGGTTGGGATTAGAGTAAGTGTTAGCTTTATTAGTTAGATTTAGTATTAGGTTTTCATTGCAAAGTAAAGATTAGGTTAGGGTTAGGGTTAGGGTTAGGGTTAGGGTTAGGGTTAGGGTTACGGTGGGGTTAGGGTTGGGATCAGTTTAGGGTTAGGGTAGGAAAAAAGGATTAAGTTTAGTCTGGGGTTTGGAGTAGAGTAAGTGTTAGCTTTATTAGTTAGATTTAGTATTAGGTTTTCATTGCAAAGTAAAGATTAGGGTTAGGGTTAGGGTTAGGGTTACGGTTGTGATTATGGTTAGGGTTGGGATCAGTTTAGGGTTAGGGTCAAAAAAAAGGATTAAGTTTAGTCTGGCTTTTGGATTAGACTAAGTGTTAGCTTCATAAGTTAGATTTAGTGTTAGGTTTTCATTAAAAAGTAAAGATTAGGGTTAGGGTTAGGGTTAGGGTTAGGGTTAGGGTTAGGTTTACGGTGGGGGTTAGGGTTAGGGTTGGGATCAGGTTAAGGTTAGTGTCAGAAAATAGGATTAAGTTGAGTCTGGGGTTTGGATTAGAGTATGTGTTACCTTTATAAATTAGTTTTAGTGTTAGGTTTTCATTGCAAAGTAAAGATTAGGGTTAGGGTTAGGGTTGCGCTTGGGGTTAGGGTTAGTGGTGGGATCAGGTTGAGGTTAGTGTCAGAAAATAGGATTAAGTTTAGTCTGCGGTTTGGATTAGAGTATGTGTTAGCTTTATAAGTTTGATTTAGTGTTAGGTTTTCATTCAAAAATAAAGATTAGGGTTAGGGTTAGGGTTGGGGTTAGGGTTAGGATCACGTAAAGGTTAGGGTCAGAAAATAGGATTACGTTGAGTGTGGGGGTTTGGATTACGGTGAGGAGATAGCTTTAGAAGTTAGATTTAGTCTGAGGTTTTCATTGCAAAGTAAAGATTAGGGTTAGGGTTGGGGTTAGGGTTAGGGTTACGATTGTGTTTAGGGTTAGGTTTGGGATGAGGCTAAGTTTAGGGTCCGAAAATAGGGTTAAGTTGAGTGTGGAGGTTTGAATTAAGGTGAGGGATAGCTTTAGAATTTAGATTTAGTGTGAGGTTTTCAATGTAAAG
>JAIEZT010000009.1:5613711-5736211 GCA_019594935.1 Periophthalmus modestus
TAAGATTAGGGTCAGAAAATAGGATTACGTTGAGTGTGGGGGTTTGGATTACGGTGAGGGATAGCTTTAGAAGTTAGATTTAGTCTGAGGTTTTCATTGCAAAGTAAAGATTAGGGTTAGGGTTAGGGTTAGGGTGAGGGTTACGATTGTGTTTAGGGTTAGGTTTGGGATCAGGCTAAGTTTAGGGTCCGAAAATAGGGTTAAGTTGAGTGTGGAGGTTTGAATTAAGGTGAGGGATAGCTTTAGAATTTCGATTTAGTGTGAGGTTTTCAATGTAAAGTAAGATTAGGGTTAGGGTTAGGGTTAGGGTTAGGGTTACGGTTGTGGTTATGGTTAGGGTTGGGATCAGATTAGGGTTAGGGTCAGAAAAAAGGTTTAAGTTTAGTCTGGGGTTTGGATTAGACTTAGTGTTAGCTTCATAAGTTAGATTTAGTGTTAGGTTTTCATTAAAATGTAAAGATTAGGGTTAGGGTTAGGTTTAGGGTTAGGGTTAGGGTTAGATTTACAGTGGGGGTTAGGGTTAGGGTTGGGATCAGGTTAAGGTTAGTGTCAGAAAATAGGATTAAGTTGAGTCTGGGGTTTGGATTAGAGTATGTGTTACCTTTATAAATTAGTTTTAGTGTTAGGTTTTCATTGCAAAGTAAAGATTAGGGTTAGGGTTAGGGTTAGGGTTAAGGTTACGGTTACGGTTGGGGTTAGGATTAGGATCAGTTTAGGGTTAGGGTAGGAAAAAAGGATTAAGTTTAGTCTGGGGTTTGGATTAGAGTAAGTTTTAGCTTTATTAGTTAGGCCCGAGCCGGAGACAACGTCCCGGCGAGGGACTCATTAAAACCGCGTCCGAAACGGGGAAAATGGCAAAAATCAAGTGGTTAACACGCCCCGACATGCCAGTGAGTGGTGTCAAAAATTAGAACTCGCCAAGCTCTAATTGTCACCGAAGACCCCGAAATAAAAATAACGAAAGACGACTCGGTAGCGCCACCTCAAACTTTGATTTTCATGGGGCCTATGGGAGCCCGACTCGGAAAAAAAAGTGAACCTAAAAATCTGAACTAACATCAAAAAATAGAACATGTCAGGACATGACAAAATGATATTATGGCCCCGCCCTAAAATGTACAGGAAGTCGGCCATATTGGATCAAACCCGGGAACGACAAAAGCGCACACCCTCACATTCAGGGCATCTCCTCGCACAGTTTTCATCACAAACACTTCAAATTTGGCCAAAACCCACTAAACCCATGTGAGATTAAAGATCATCAATTATATTTGATTATGACTTTGGGTGTGGTCATGGGGAATTTTATACTAAATCGCAATTTTTGGAATATTTCAATAAAATATTTCTCTTTCACACATTTTTTGTTGGGAAAACGCTAATACAGCGTTTATGCACATTTGTGAGCTGAACACAATGATATGCAAATCATGGATTTATCTTACAAAATGACTCTCTAGCGCCCTCTTCAAATTTCATTTTCAAAAATTCGTAGCAGACAAGTGATTTGTCGTGGACTTGTGAAAAAATTCACAGGGGCCTTATTTGTGATGGGGCACAATGTGAGAAAGTCACATGACTGTAGCTTTTATGGTTTAGGAGAAAAATAATGGGTCGAAAATCAGTTTCCATTATTATTTATTCTTTTTTATTATTATTTTTGGTTGCCGCTTCGAAGCCATTTTTGACCCCCTGAACGTTAACGAAAACTCATTTTATTGGATCCAAAATTCAAGTCTGGTGAAAAATTAATTATTTTGATGGGGAAAAAAATTAATGTTTTAAAATGACTCAATAGCGCCACCTCAAAAATCAAAAAAAACATTACGGCAATGACAGACCTTTTTTCATCGTAGACAAATCAAATTTGGTAGAACCATAGAACATGTCAAGACAAGTAAAAAATTATATTATGACCCCACCCTAAACCCTACAGGAAGTCGGCCATTGTGGGCGGAACCCCATTTTTTTGAAATTTTAACGTTCACGTTTGGATTTTTTACGCCGTGGATTTTCATTCAAGAAATTTGGAAATTGGTCCAAATGGACTAAACCCATGTGGGATTGAAGGCGACTCATTGGATTTTTCTAAGTCATAAAATGTGGGCGTGGTCAGCCTGCTATAATAAAAAAGCAATGTTTTTAAACTTTTAAAAAGCTCGTAACTCAGACATGCAGGGTCGTATTTCCCGGCATTAATATACGTTTTTTTCCAAATATTGAACTGAACGCACGGACATACAATTACATAAGTCAGATATACATTGCTCCACAGCGCCCCCTTGAACTTTTGAATGGGACCAAAAAAATTACTTTGTCAGAAACATTTGAAATTTGGCATGGACATGTGGCTTCACATACTAAACAAAAAAGCCAATGAGAACATACCTCTATTTGTAACTATGTTACCATGGTAACCGTGGAAATGGTCAAAAATGTGTCATTGAAATGAATGGGGTTCAGAGTACTGGACTTTGTTGTCGACTAAATAGATGCTCTGCACTAATCCAACTATGACCCAAAATTCAAGGTTGGTGAAAAAATGTGTAATTTGATATGCAAAAAAAAATTAATGTTTCAAAATGACTCAGTAGCACCACCTCAAATTCAAAATACATTACGGCAATGAGAGACCTTTTTCATTGTAGACAAATGAAATTTGGTAGAACCATAGAACATGTCAAGACAAGTAAAAAATTGTATTATGACCCCACCCTAAACCCTACAGGAAGTCGGCCATTGTGGGCGGAACCCCATTTTTTTGAAATTTTAACTGTCATGTTTTGATTTTTTACGCCATAGATTTTCATTGAAGAAACTTGAAAATTGGTGAAAATGAACTACTCCCATGTGGGATTAACGGCGACTCACTTGGATTTTTCTAACTCATAAAATGGTGGTGTGGCCAGCCTGCAAAGAAGAAAAAAGCAATTTTTTGAAGTATTTAATCACATGTAACTCAAATATACAGTGCTCTGTTTCCCGGCATTAATATACATTTTGCCCAAAATTATGTTCTGAACGCATAGATATACAATTTACATATGTGTCATATTACATTGCTCCACAGCGCCCCCTGGAAATTTTGAATGGGACCCAAAAAATTTCATGTTTTTTTCAAAAACATTTGAAATTTGGCATGGACATCCCTATCTCTATATTGAACAAAAAGGCCAATGAGAACATATCTCTATTTGCAATTGTGTTGCCATGGTAACGACAGACATTTCTCTTTGAAATACATGGGTTTTGGTTAACTGGGATGAAAAAATTTACTTTGTCACTGACCATCGAAATTTGGTACACATATTCCACTCATCATAATGAACAAAAAAGTTAATGAAGACATACCTCTATTTCAAACCGTGCAGTGTGTGAAAAATGTCATAAATGCTCTCATTGAAATGAATGGAGTAGTATTACTCAGTCGCTGTTTTTGGTGGGAGGGGCAATGTAAGCGGGAACAAGAGGCGCGACCTCCGCGGTGGCGTGTACCCCGCGGGTCGCAAGGGTGGCGAGGGCCTTTATCACTGCTTGCAGTTTTAATTATTATTACTATTATTATTATTAATAATAATATTGTCATTGATATTTTTATTATCGATATTATTCCTTTCCGCCAACTAAATTGCTCCTAAGAGAAAGAAAAATGCTCAAAAACTCTTGAAAATCTGCACAAAATTAGAGATTGAGTTGAATTTAAGTTAGAAAGTGTCGCTGTAAAAGAAAGAAGTGCTGGGAAAGAAACCCAAACTTGTGACCTCAGAACAGGACTGTATTTAGGACTAGTCTAGTATCCACAATCTCCCCAGGTTGTTCGGTCAGAACAAAGCGACCAGACGCTAGTTCACACTATACCACTCTTTACTGAAGTTACAGTATTGATCTTTATTTGGTTAATTTTTCATGGATTCTAAAAGGCAGAAATAAATACTATGAATGTAATGAATGATATAGCAAATAAAGATATATGGTGATACTAAACATAACAATGGTAATATGCAAATACAGAATATACAGAAATACAGGAAATATATTAGAGATACGCTGTTTACAATGATGCAAAGCACTTTCTTGCCTAAATTCAAAAATTCCAAGTGCCCCTGAACGCATCACGATCAGCAGCAAAGTACAGTGAAAATATGAAGGTCTGTGGGTCCGTGAATACATAACTGGTGCAAATTACAACAGTGGTGGGAACAAAAGAAACAGAACTAATTGTGGCCGGATTGATGGGATGTGGACTACAAATAATAATGCAAAAAAGTTATGCATATAATATCGACACCGGGAGCGACTGTCCCAGATGGAGAAAAACACTGACTACTATCAAAAGTTCCGCTGGGGGCTGATGAATCCAGATTATTTAGAGTGAAAAGGGGTGGTCACTGATTGAAGTAATTTACGTGAGTCTCAGGGTGTGGTCATGAGCTCTTAACGAAGTGGCCATTTTGAAACAAATCCTGTAACTTTTTCACACATCGTCATCACAATGTAGCGTTTGTGTATTTTGATGAGCTGGACAAAATGATGCGTGGATTAAAATTATATCTTTAAAAATGGCTCTCCAGCACAACCTGCAAAGTTACAATGGGCTGTAAACATTTATCTCCAACATGACACTGGAAATATTGGACCACATGTCTGTGGCATGTCATTCTGCAGTCGCAAGGGCCCTTTATCACTGCTTGCAGTTTTAATTTCTCCTTACATTGTTTGACTCTCAGCAAGACTCTCACCATGTAAAACTTCACCACTATAATTAATGTGTAATCTGTAATAAATCTTCTTGCACTGATAGTTCTGCACTGCTTTTACTGTATACCTATTGTATTTTTATTCAAAGTCTGTTTTTATTTAGGTTCCCTTCCTTTGAATGCACGCTGCCCCTAAGTTCATTTTATCATAGTTTATGTCGACTATTCCCTAGGCTGTTATTCAGTGTCCTTTGACCGCCGAAGCAGCACCTTCTGCGAGTTCCTGGATGCCCTGCTCCTGGTTCGTAGGCTCCTGCGCTCTTGCCGCGCGCACGGCCGCGCTATCCCAGAATGCAGTGCGAATGGTGCGTCATCGGAGAGGGACCATGATGGCGGCGGTCGGTGCATCTGAAGTGATCGCACAGCTAGAAAGCGCTGCCAAAGTTTTAATGGTGAGTGTTTGTGGAGCTGTGAGCGGCAGGACGCGGCTCGGAGCTGTCCGTGCGGGCCCGGGGTTCTGTCAGGGGAGGTGCTTCTCTTTGACCGGGGAAACGTGTGCGGCTGAAGCATGGCGCAGTCCCGGGTTGTGTGCATCCCTCACAAACCGCTCATTGTCGCAGTCGTGGTGCCCCACTCTCGCGCTGAGGTTCCGGGAGTGTGTAGGAGACCTCCGTTCATCCAGGGCCTGATGGTTTCATATGAGGCCGAGTCAGCCGAGGCTGTGTCACATGTGGCTTTTCTAAAGGTTCCAACAACGTTTCTACCCGCTAAGTGTGACTGCGTTCTCCAAACGGGTTCTGACCCCAACGGCCTACAGTGGCACAGCCTTTAGTGGCACAGCCTTTAGTGGCACAGCCTACAGTGGCAGAGCCTACAGTGGCGCAGCCTTTAGGGGCACAGCCTACAGGGGCACACCATGCAGGTGCATGGACACAGCGTTTAGGGGCATGGACCCAGCCTACAGGGGCACAGCCTACAAAGGCACAACATAAAGGGGCATGGGCACAGCCTACAGGGGCACAGGACAACAGATTATTGGAGTTAATGCTTCCCATAACAGGGCTCCATGTTTCCCCCTCCATGGTAATAACAATGCTGATTTGCACCAGGAGCCCCTCCAACCACCACCATCCCTCACTCACACACCACATTCATGCTAGAAAAGGTGGGTGAAGTGTCTAGCCTAATTACCTGACCACATCTGGTACTAGACTAGAGCCACTACCTCGTTTTCACAGTAGTATAGACTTTATTTTAAGGTTAAGGTAAGGTATGCTTTATGAATCGCTTCTGAGGGAAATTCACTCTGTGCATTTGACACATTCTTCAAGTAACACTGGGGCAACCTGGCAGTACAGCACTCCAGATCTTGAGCTAGTGTAGCTGCAGGATTTGACCCATGGTGCATGTTTTGGGCTTCTCCCCTATCTGTAAAGATGGGGCTCTGGCTAGCCAGGAATGCACATTTTGAATTCTGACAGCAAATTCTGAATTCACAAACTTTTTAATCTCCTCTAGGTTTTTGTATTGTCATAAACCTCAAAAGTGACTAACTGTATAGTTTAAAAAGAAAAATGGGATAACTAGAGATTTGCTCAAAACATAGGTCTGTGTGGGCCACAGGCAGGTTTTTGAATATCGCAACTAATCAAGTTGCCACCCTGATAGCTTCTGTATGTGTATAGACCCTCCTTCTCATTTCTTGTCACAATTTCTGGTATATCATTGAAAATTTTCCTTCATTACTGTTCAATGTGGCGTTTGCTTCCTAGGCTCCACCCTCCATGGTCAGTTCTGAGCAGAGGCAGCATGCAGAACACATCTTCTTGGCCTTCAGGAAGTCCAAGTCTCCGTTTGCGGTGTGCAAACAGATCCTAGGTACCCTCCACACTAGCAAATTCACTTTAAACAAATGATGAAATCATATTTTCTATGACCCATGCCCATTTTGTACAATACAGAGTAGCTGCAGGCCGATGAGCTCTGCCAATATTTGGCCAGATATTTAGAGCAGATTTAGATAACGTAGTAGTAGATAAAGTATTATCTTATTCTTATGATCTACATAAGAATAATATAATAGAGTTGGTAAGGGAATAGGGCCTGGGAGAGATTGCTAGATTACTCAGACATGCATCGATGACATCTAAAACTTCCTCAGGCATGCTTTTGATGAGAGAACAGCATTATAACATTGTAGAAAGCTCCATAATTTCCTTTCTGCATAATTCCCCCCTATTTAAAGTATTGTCCTTTTCCTTGGTCAGAGAGCAGTAAGGTGGACTACGTGCTGTTCCAGGCGGCCACGGCCATTATGGAGGCAGTAGTCCGGGAGTGGATCCTCCTGGAGAAGAGCAGCATCGAGTCTCTGCGCACGTTCCTCCTCACCTATGTCCTCCAAAGACCCAAGTACATCAGACACACACACACACACACACACACACACACACACACACACACACACACACACAACACTGCCACACACACACACCTAACAAACACTTACTGAGGCCCAAGCCCAAGTATGTTTGACATACATACATGCACAAACACAAATGCTACATCCTACAGAGGCCCAAGTATATCTGACACAGGCACGTGGACCGACACGCGCGGACCGACACGCGCGGACAGACTAACAGCGCACACACACTACACGCCTACACTACCGTTCAGAAGTTTGGGGTCACCCAGACAATTTTGTGTTTTCCATGAAAAGTCACACTTTTCTTTACCACATGAGTTGTAAAAGTAATAGAAAATATTCAATTACAGCATTGCAGTCCTTTGGCATTCTAGCTGTTAATTTGTTGAGGTAATGTAGAGAAATTTCACCCCACACTTCTAGAAGCCCCTCCCACAAGTTGAATTGGCTGGATGGGCACTTCTTGCGTTCCATACGGTCAAGCTGCTCCCACGACAGCTCAATGGGTTTTAGATCTGATGACTGCGCTGGACACCCCATTACAGATAGAATACCAGCCTCCTGCTTCTTCTCTAAATAATTCTTGCAAAATTTGGAGGTGTGCTTTGGGTCATTGTCCTGTTGTAGGATGAAGGTCAGCATCCCGGAATCACCGCTTCACTGTAGATGTTGACAATGGCTTTTTGCAGGTACTATTTAATGAAGCTGGGTCTATTTCTCAAACTAGAGACTCTAATGTACTTATCTTCTTAAGTGGGCCTCCCACTTCTCTTTTTACTCTGGTTAGAGCCTATTTGTGCTGTTCTCTGAAGGGAGTAGTACACACCATTGTAGGAAATATTCAGTTTCTTGGCAATTTCTCATATAGAATAGTCTTCATTTCTAAGAACAAGAACAGACTGTCGAGTTTCGCATGAAAGTTCTCTTTTTCTGGCCATTTTGAGCTTTTAATCAACCCCACAAATGTGATGCTCCAGTGACTACTGATGCTACTTTTATAGCTTCTATAACCAGCTAAACTGTGCTAACATGATTGCACAAGGGTTTTCTAATCACCCATTAGCCTCTGACACAATGAGCAAACACATTGTACCATTAGAACACTGGAGTGATAGTTGCTGTAGATATTGCACCAAAAACCAGACATTTGCAGCTAGAATAGTCATTTACCACATTAACAATGTATAGAGTGTATTTCTGATTAGTTTAAAGTTATAATCATTGAAAAAAAAACCTGTGCTTTCTTTCAAAAATAAAGAGATTTCTAAGTGACCCCAAACTTTTGAACGGTAGTGTATGTCTTTCAGAGGCCCAAGTATGTCTGCTCCACACATGCACACACATCCAGACACCATGTTCTACATCCCCCAACCTTTGACTGCTTTGGTTGTGTGGTTGATCCAGAGGTTTTTCTCTACATTGAGCTGACCCCTGCCCTGTGATGTTCAGTCTGCAGAAGTACGTTCGGGAGCAGATCCTTCTGGCTGTGGCGGTCATCGTGAAGAGGGGCTCTCTAGACAAGTCCATCAGCTGCAAAAGTTTGCTCCATGAAGTGGGCCAGCTGATCAGCAGTGGAAACCCTGCAGCCGTGAGCATGCTCATATCCACTCAGACAGAGCACAGTGTGGTCAGGGCTGTGGATTCCATCACGTTTAGTCACCCAGCGATGGGGGTGTATGGAGGACATAATTACATAATTGGAAATGGAGATTATTTGGTCATATTATGGTTACTTAGTCAACCAAAATTTGTATTGTATTGACAAATTATTTTATTTTGATTATAAAGGTTTATCTGCGGCAACGGCAGAAAGGAGAAATGAGAGAATGAGTTGGCAGAAGATCAGTCTCTGGCATTTATAAAAAGTCAATCTCAGGAGAAGCTTAATCAGGCTTTATATAAAGACATTGTTTCCTAGTACTTTTTTTCTGCATAAATTGTAGTTTTTGCATGAACTCCCATGCAGGTGTAGTCTTTAGAGTGCAGTTGGGGTCAGATACATAGAGATATGTAATAGTTTTGACACACCCCCTTTTTAATTGACTAATTGATGGGCAGGACATGTATTTGTTTATTACCAATTACTGCAGTAGGCAACAAAAGAAATTCTTAGTCAGCTAAAGACAAGAATAGATGTCAGAATGTATGTTGGAATGTATTAAATCAATTGTGAAAATTGTAAATAAACATAAAATTATAAATACATTCATTTACACATTAATGCATACATTTGGGGCATTAAGCAAATATGCTTGTTTTTATATTTCTGTATGTATTCATTATTATCGTTAGTTATTTATACATTTATTTTTAAATGCATTTAATCATTGCTTCTGTATGTGTATAGACCCTCCTTTTTTACCATTTATTTATTTATTTAAATGTTATTTTTTAAAATACATTTATTCTTGTATTTATTTATTTCCAGTCTTGTCATTTTTGCCAAGCAAATTACAGAAATGACATAACTGAGAATAAAATAGATGATTTATACTACCATAGAAATGTCTTCTATGTCTTTCCCTGAGTGAAAAAGTGACCTGATTATTACAAGTTATGTATTCTACTTTAAGGACCTATGCTATTTCATTTTCTGATCTGTGTTATGTTTCCTTATCAAAAACATGGCTGGAGATGTGTTTTGTTTCATTCACTCATTTAACATGCAAACTCTGCATATTTAAGCGGAGTTCTTCTCTTAAACAGAATACAGGAAGTGCTCCACTCTGTTTTTAAACTCCATACACCTTCATTAGAATCATTTTTGATGATTTCAGACCTGGAATTTCCAATCATTACTAAACAAAAGATAAAAAGTAGCCGTTAACTTGATAATTACCATTACATGACATCACAAGGTGGAACATAGAATTTTGAGCTTTGGAAATGTAGACTAATAATAAATGGGAACTAAAACATGTGCATGTAACAAAACAAAACTCCAGGTATGTTATTGAGGATGTAACAACTCTTGACCCTTGAGTCAATTTTGTGTAATATAGTACCTTTTAAGCAGTTGTAGCTCTGGTGGTACCTTGTAGACAGCCTCCAGGTCAGGTCTGTAGAGGTCTACCCTGTGTGCTAGTAATGCGTCTGTGTGTGCAGCAAACCCTGGCCTGCTCAATCCTGACGGCCCTGCTCAGTGAGTTCTCCACCTCTAGTAAGACCAGTAGCATCGGCCTCAGCATGGAGTTCCACGGCAGCTGCAAGCGGCTCTTCCAGGTCTCACCTTGTCCGGCACCTCCGCTCCCACACCGCCACTACAGTCCCCCCCACTCCATAGTTCCCTCCACTATAGTCTCCTTCTCTTCCCCTGATCTCTGTTACAGAGTCCTTCACTAACCCTAACCCCCTCATTTATTCTTCAGAATCACCTCCCCAAACCCCTAGGCCCTACTCTACACCCTTCCTCATCTCCACTCCACTGTCACCTTCACACCACCCACCTCCACTCCTTAGTCATGCACCTGGCTCTGACTCTGCCCCTGTGGCCTTCTCTGAGTGGATTTTTTTGGATGATTGTGTAGCTGTAACACTGTCTCTCCCTTCTTCTCTCCTATTTTCTCCTCTTTTTTCCTCTTTCCTCTTGTCTCTCTTCTTGTTTCTTCTCCCGCACTTCTCTCTCCTCTCCTCTCTCCTGTCCTTTCCCCCTTCTCTCTCTTTTTTGCTCTTCGTTTCTCCTCTCCCCCCTCCTCTTACTTCTGCTCTCTCTCCTCTCCCCTTTGCTCTTTGTTCTCTTCTCTCCTCTTTCCTTTCCCACTCCCCTCTCCTCTTTTCTCTCTCCTCTTCTTCTCTCCTCTTCTCTCCTCCCCTCTTCTTTCTTTTCACCTCTGCTCCTCTTCGCTCTCCTTTTTTCTCCTCTCCTGTCCTCTTCTCTTCTCTCCTCTCCCCTCCTCTTTCACCTCTCTCTTTCTCCTCTTATCTCCTCTCGTCTCTGCTTTCTCCTCTCGTCTCTATTCTCATATCCTCTCCTATCCCCTCTCTCCCCTCTCTCCTCTCCTCTCCTCTCCTTTCTTCTCTTCTCTCCTCTCTTCTCTCTCCTCTCTTCTTATCTGTTTCTCCATGTATCTTGTAGGAGGACGCTCTACGGCATATCTTTGCCATGACCATGGAGGTGCTACAGGAGTTCAGCCGCAGAGAGAACCTAAGTGCTCACATGTCCTCCGTGTTCCAGCGCTACTTGGCTCTGGCCAATCAGGTCCTCAGCTGGAACTTCCTGCCCCCAAACCATATCCTTTCTCTAAAACATACAGACAGGTGAGAGCCAATTTTTATGTCAACAATATGTCATGTCATATTGTTACAGACATATATTGTGATAAATGATAATATTGAAACTACTTTATGCCACTGATGGAATAACGGCAATACACCATAATTCTTGTAAACCATATTTAAAAAGATCCTATCATTAAAGGTCCTATAGGTCCGAAATAGATTCTTGTGAGCTTATAATGCTGTTACCTCGTCAAAACCTCATATGTAGTTGGTTTGTTTCATTCACATATATTTGAGAACCTTATATTATTAGTCTGTCTACGTCTCCAAAGCTCAAAATCAGGATATATGAATGTACAGGAGTAGTCTGTGTTAGTCTTAAGGTATTTGTGAATGTAACAGTTGTTGTGTTTGCCCGGTGCCCATCTGGGGGGAAGGGGAAGATGGCGGGAGGGGTGGGAGAGTTGTGAAACGTTAAAATGCAATAAAAAAATATTAATTTAAAAAAAAAAAAAAAAAGCAGCTGTTCTACCTTATGTCATGAAGCTGTAGTTTTTTAACAGCTACCTTTTTACCTAATTCAGTCGAGATCGGCAATTCCTGAGCTGAAATGATCCGAATAATTCTAGTGAAAGTGTATGGAGTTTAAAAACACACTGGAGCACTTCCTGTATTACCGCATGACATCAGTAGGTGGAGTGTTTTCTGTTTGAGAGAAGAATTCAGCCTAAATATGTAGCGTTTGTGTGTTAAACGTGTGAATAAAACAAAACACAACTCTAGTTATGTTTTTGATTTGGGGATTGAATTTGTTTGTGTTGTGGCAACGCAAATGAGATGAAATCCACTAAGAATGTGTTAAAAATGTCAAGGCTTTCCACATTGGCATGTGCTGTATAACTGTATTAAGCGTGACCCTATCATTTAACTGAATCTTGAATGGGCAAAATATTCACTAGTCCCTCTCCCTATGCTAGGAACTAGTGTCTATTTTTAAAGGTACCCAAGGTACCCAAGCTGTTCTATCTTTCTATGCTGCATTTGAATCCCTTTCCTTTGAGAGCCGCACGACATCTATTTATCATAGATGCGAAATTAACTTTATCCTGTGTATCGCATTCTGACTTTTGTATTCAAATGCCTCATGCTTTTAGCCATGTTATAATTGTTTCCCTTCTCAGTTATTCTCTTGAAGTTGTATTAGTAGAGTGATTAATGCTTGAGTCATTTTTATTTTCTTATATTCAATACGTCATTGCTCTGACCCCTACCCCTATTTTCACCACCACCGGCACGCTCCCACTATGACGTACGTACTTACTTCTCCAATTAAATTTTCTCAATCAGTGCTACAGGTAGGATTTGACAGCGTTGTTTTAGCCATATTGGCACACATTTAAAAAAAAAAAAAACAGCTGCTAACTAGCATGATCTGCACCTGTCCATAGGAGGTGCCGACAGCCGACAAACATGGTAATTTAATATATGCAGGAAGTTTTGGACGCATGTGTAGCTTTTGAAAAGCTTTTTTCTGAGCTCTATCAGAACAATTATAAGACCACATAGACTAATATGCCCATGGATCACTATGGAACCTACTGGACAAAAATACTACAATTTGATTACGAATCACATTCTATTGTCTAAAGCCCAAAATCACAACAGCAGTTGTCTCTTGGGGATTAACATGATATTTGAGTTAATCAACAGAAGGTTAGAAAATCAACAGTGAAACAGGAACAGACAAGCAAATTAATCAACAGAAAACAAGCAAGAACATCCCCTGTCCTTAGATCCTCCGTCTCGGCAAGGAAAAACTCAAAAAAGAGGACAAGGAGACCCACAGTGGAGGAGAGATCCACTCCCATTGGGTCATCCAGCCAGGTGGGGGAAGGGAGGATCTGGTTCCACAGAACAGGGTCAGGGTACAGGAGGAGCATCTAGGATCCAGCCATCACTGGCCAGCGGCCAGGTATCTGAAACAGTTGCACTCCCCAGAGGGGAGTGGGACAGGGAACAACATGTGAATAGCAATGAACGTACTCCAGGTGAACTAAATAGTGAATGCTGTTGACAGGGAAAGCAGGAAGAAACATACCTCCCCCAGCATAGCTGCTCCAAAGGCAACTCAACTAAAACTGCAAGTTTTATGTCTGCTCCTAATTAGTTTGGCCATAAGTTAATTCAAAGAGGAACATTTTAAGCCTGGTCTTAAATGTAGAGACCGTGGGGGCCTTTTTAACATAGGCAGGGAGTTGATTCTGATTCTTCTACTGTGCTTTAATACAGTCTAGGAACCACCAGTAGTCCAGCATTTTGAGAGCGGAATGCTTTGTTTGGATGATATGGCACTATTGCATCTTACAGATGTGACGGGGCCATGCCCTTTATGGCTTTACATGTCAGGAGGAGAACTGTGAATGTAATTCTAAACTTGACAGGAAGCCAGTGAAGGGACTCCAGCAATAGGGGTGATGTGCTCTTTTGTCTTAGTTCCTGTTAAGAACCTGGCTGCTGCATTTTGAATTGGTTGATAGTTTTTTGTAGAGTTTTTAGGTCACGCGGCTAGTAGGGACTTACAGTAATCTAGCCTTGATGTAACAAATGCATGGATAAGCTTTGATCTTGGATCTATGTGATCTGTATATTTCTATAGAATTAGATTTAATGAAACCATTGCAAATGAATGATATAGAATTCTTGACATAACTTCTCCTTTATGACCATGCCGGTCCCTGTTCCCCAGTGAGTTTGGGCATTGCAGAGCCGTCCTGATGACTCTTGGATTAGTGGCACATGTTCAGTGACAGTTGCTCACATTGTTGCGTAAAGCTTTTGTTGGGCGTATGGCTTATGATGGCTCCAGTGTGAGGAGATATGATGGCCCCCTATCACTTTCAAAGGGCTGGTCCTGAGCTGCTCCATGGAGAATGCCTGGCTCGTGCCCACCATACGCCTGTGCTCAAAGGCTATAGAGAGGCTATAGGACCCCCAACCCCCCGGCCTCGCCATTTGGTATTATACACTCTTGTAGCTTGGGATCAGAACAGGCTCGGAGATGGAATCCGTTTGGAAATGACGCGCTATATTTTGTGTCTGCATATTGGAATTAAGTTAGGAATTTTAATCATAGAAAGCATTTGGATTCCTGTCTGAAAATAGTATAATGCAGTGAACATTTTTTGTGTCAAGATGTTTGTGAGGGAAAAATTTAGATTTTACAGTCAACAATTGATACTTTTAAAGCAGACCTATTCTGCAAAATTGCCTTTTCAGAACTTTCAATCATGTTATAGTTGTTTCCCTTCACCATTTACTCACCCAAAGTTGTATTTGGAGTGATTCATGCATGATTGAGCAATCTTCAATTACTTATTTCCTCTTCTCTGTACTTTGTTCTCCTCGATTGCGAGCTATCCATCAGAGGTGCCGACTGCTGCACAACTCTTTGTTGTGATGACGTTTATGGCAACGTCGGCTCCATCGGTCACTACAGTTTTCTAATGCATAAGTCTGTGGCCCCGTTTCTTCTTGTTTTGTTTTAGATGAATATTGCAATTTAAAATGTTAAATTTTAACATAATGATCCATGTTTATTTCTAATATGTCTGTATGTGACCAGCTGTGTCAAACTAGTAACAAAAGCAAAATTGACTCTTGTGACCCATGTTGGAATGCTGTTATCTCATCAGAAACATGGCTGAAGTTCATTCAGACAAGAGTTTGAGTAATTCTATATTACTGAGCTGTTCACATCTCCAAAGCACAAAATGGTGTGTTCCACCTTGTGATGTCATGATTTTTCAAATTTTCAACTTTTTACCTTTTGTTCAGTAGAGATTGACAATTCCAGGACTCCTCGAATGATGGTGTTTGGAGTTTAAAAACACAGTGGAGCACTTCCTGTATTACCACATGACATCACAAGGTGGAGCAGACAGTTTTGCATTAAAGAGAAGAACTCTCTAAATATGCAGGATTTGTGTCTTAAACATACCTGGAGTTGTGTTTTGTCTCATTCACACATGTCTTTCAGTGAGGAACAACATTGTAACTTGGATCAGAAAATGGCATAACACTGGCCCTCTAATGTAACAAAAACAGACAGATACAAAGTGGTAAATTTTTAGGTGGACATTTTTGCTGAATACATTGAATTGAAAGTTATACCTCACTTACTGTGCATCATATTTATTCACTGGGATGAGTTTATGAGGATTTTTCCCCAACTCTCAGAGATCATTGCGAGGTTTTGCTGTGACGGTTAAAGTACCAACTAGCCTGCTAACACACACTTACTGATACTGCTTATACAATATATCTGTACTGGGGATTAATTTTGCTCAAATACATGAGAAAAAAAATGGGTACCGGCCCCTTAATTTGTTATGTTAATTTTCTAGCTCGGTATATTAGACTTCAAAATGTGTTAAGGCTTCTTCATAGGCCTGTCACTAAAGCTGACACACATAATTGGACCATACTGATAGTACCAGTACGGTAATGTACCAGTGCGTCCCCCCGCTGTGGCCTGGCCCAAGCATGCCATTAGTGTTGTGTTAAAGCCCACTGGCCCCAGGTGAAGGTCACACTGGGGCTGTAAACTGAAGCCTCATGTGTCTGCCTGCTCTGCTGTGTCAACATGGGCTGCACGTTCCGACAGCTGGTGCACGCCTACAGCCCGCCTGGAGAGCTGCACTGGGCCTTTCACCAGCACGCATATACACTTTTTTAGTATCTTAGCTTCACACTTGTTGGGAACTTTTTCAATACTTTTTGTAGCAGATAAAATTTGAACAGTAAAGTGAGAGTTGAATCTGTAATTGTAGTAACCTAATAAGGTTTCATTATGTGGTCTACACTGGTGGAAAAAGTACTTAACTTTGTTACTTAAGTAAAAGTACAGATACAAGAGCAAAAGAAATAAAAGTACAAGCTTTGCAAATTTTGAGATCTGATAAAACTTCACGTTATGCATTTTGATAGATTTGTGTAGAATTTTGCTCAACAGAAACAACTGAATCTATAGTTTGTTTGCTTTTTTCTTGCTACTTTTATTTTTGTATGTTTTTATTTGCGCAACCTATGTTGATAAAAATAAACCCTGCCATTACAGCAAGTCTCAGACAATTAAACATCTCAGACAATTAACATTTACTTTTCAGTCCTGTTCAAAAATGTAGTGGAGTAGAAAGTACATATGGCTTCTCTCAAATGTAGCGAAATAAAAGTAAAAAAGTATCCACTTTAAAATATACTTAAATGAAGTACAGGTACCTAAAATTTTTACTTGGGTATAATACTTCACTACTTTTACATTCCACCACTGGTGGTTTATAGCAAAAGAAAGTGTAAACTTTTGTCCAGTTGACAGAATTACAATATGGCTCATTTACAAATGAGGTCTTTGGTAATCTCCTGCTTCAGAGTTATTTTGTTGGTGACATGCAGTAGTTTTAATATTATTGTTTATCATTTTATTTTCTAGTACAGTGTGTTGAGCTTCAGATTGTGTTATGGCAACAGGCCTACAGAGAAGCCCTATTGGACAGTTGACAGAATTACATTTTAAACAAATGAATTTTATTTTGGTCGTTTACATTTTTTTGAAAAATACATTAATTACAACCAAAAAAGGATTGGGCTGAAGCCGCATGCTTATGTAAGCCCATCCTGACAAACACATAACTCCACAAAACAGTAACATAACAAAATCATTTACTATAATCAATATCTTAAACACTATACTTGCACGATACTATACTTATACACGATACTTTGACTCATATAACCTACAGTAATGTATATGTATGAATGAATTCATGGTTTAAAGTTTTTTTTTGTTTTTTTCTTTATTTAGACAGCGTTTTAATTAACTTAAATTCATCATTGAGATAATTCTTAAAACAGACACATCTTTGCCTAACATTTGTTCATTTTATTAGTTTCAAACTGAAGCAAACATCTGAAGTTATTGCGACTACCTCTTAATTTAAAGGACTGAATTCCTACGGGAATGTCCTTGTTCACAACACAAAACAGAATTGTCGAAATGTTTTATTTAACTATGTCCGTAAGTTTTAATATATTCAATTTTGTAAATACTTTATTAGTAGGATCATGGAATTCTGTTTTATTAATGATTCTCATTGCCCTTTTCTGTAGTTTAATTATAGGATCTACATTTATTTTACAGGCATTTCCCCAAATTTCTGAGCAGTAAGATTGATAGGGAAGCACAAGTGATGAATATGATTGTATGCAGGCATTTCTTATTTAGTACACATTTGTTTTGTTTTTTATAAAGTATACCAACAGTTTTTGATATTTTACTCCTGATGCACTGTATATGTGGTTTCCAACATATCTGATGTTCTATGATCACTCCCAAGAACCTTTTGGCATAAGTCCGTTCTAATATAAAATTATTTTGGAATGGAATGGAAATAGAATTTTTTTTTTTTCTCTTTCTCATTCAATGATAATTTAAAAATCAAACACGTTTTTGAATTGTATCAACTCTGTTTCAACTTATGAAACTAACTGATCAACATCAAATCCTGAACAATATACATTTGTATCAACTGCAAAAATAACCAGCTTCAATATTCTAGATATTTTTCAAAAGTCATTCAAATAAAGAATGAATAATTTTGGCCCCAGAACAGAATCTTGAGGAAGTCCACACGATAGAGCGTTATGACGTGATACTGTACCATTAATTTCTACATATTGAAGCCTATTGTTTAAGTAGCTCTTTAACCAACTATTAATGACTCCTCTGATCCCATAACAATCACACTTCTGTAAGAATAAATTATGGTCTACTAGTATCGAATGCTTTATGTAGATTGATAAATATACCAGTTGTATTTTATTTATCAACTGCTGATGTTACATTTTCTATAAAATCCTATTACCACGAAATCCATATTGCTGATCACATAATGTGCTAGATGTTCTAGAAAACTATCTAGTTGTTGAACAAACAACTTTTCCAGTATTTTTGAAAAATGATCTAAAAATGAAATGGGCCTATACTTACTTGTTGCTTATCACCATCTTTATAGATAGGAAGGACTTTAACCCGTTTAATTTTCTCAGGAAATGTTCCTGTTACAAAAGAACTGTTGCAGATCTAAGTTAAAGGCTTAAGTATACAGGCTTAACTCTTGTTCTTACATTTTCTGACCACCTCTAATATGTCACTCTCACACACAGGCCCAAGAAACATAGAACTTTGAGTTTCCCATAAGTTTCCCATCAGCAACATACAGTGAGGCAAATAAGTATTTGAACACCCTGTGATTTTGCAAGTTCTCCCACTTAGATATCATGGAGCATATTAGCTAGAATTCTGACCCTCAAAGACCTGTTGGTCCGCCTTTAAAAAGTCCACCTCCACTCCACTTATTGTCCTAAATTAAAAGCACCTGTTTGAGGTCGTTAGCTGCATAAAGACAACTGTCCACCTCATACAATCAGTAAGACTCCAACTACTAACATGGCCAAGACCAAACAACTGTCAAAATGCATAAGAGACAAAATTGTAGACCTCCACAAGGCTGGAAAGGGCTACGGGGCAATTGCCAAGCAGCTTTGTGAACAAAGATCCACTTTTGGAGCAATTATTAGAAAATGGAAGAAGCTAAACATGACTGTCAATCTGCCTCAGACTGGGGCTCCATGCAAGATCTCACCTCGTGGAGTCTCAATGATCCTAAGACAGGTGAGGAATCAACCCAGAACAACACGGGAGGAGCTGGTCAATGACCTGAAAAGAGCTGGGACCACCGTTTCCAAGGTTACTGTTA
Source organism: Periophthalmus modestus (assembly GCA_019594935.1). NCBI lineage: Eukaryota > Metazoa > Chordata > Actinopteri > Gobiiformes > Gobiidae > Periophthalmus > Periophthalmus modestus. The sequence goes on from JAIEZT010000009.1 coordinate 5,632,866, forward strand.
GTAATTCACTAAGACGTCATGGTTTAAAATCATGCATGGCACGGAAGGTTCCCCTGCTTAAACCAGCACATGTCCAAGCCCGTCTTAAGTTTGCCCATGGCCATTTGGATGATCCAGAGGAGTCATGGGAGAAAGTCATGTGGTCAGAAGAGACCAAAATAGAACTTTTTGGTCTTAATTCCACTCGCCGTGTTTGGAGGAAGAAGAATGATGAGTACCATCCAAAGAACACCATCCCTACTGTGAAGCTTGGGGGTGGTAGTATCATGCTTTGGGAGTGTTTTTCTGCACAGGGGACAGGAGGACTGCACTGTATTAAGGAGAGGATGACTGGGGCCATGTATTTCAAGATTTTGGGGAACAACCTCCTTCCCTCAGTTAGAGCTTTGGATGAGGTCGGGCTGGGTCTTCCAACATGACAATGACCCGAAGCACACAGCCAGGAGAACCAAGGAGTGGCTCTGTAAGAAGCATATCGAGGTTCAGGAGTGGCCTAGCCAGTCTGCAGACCTAAACCCAATAGAATCTCTATGTAGGGAGCTCAAACTGCGTGTTTCTCAGCAACAGCCCAGAAACCTGAATTATCTAGAGAAGATCTGTGTAGAGGAGTGAACCAAAAAGGAGTGGACCTGCAGTGTATGCAAACCTGGTGGAAAAACTACAGGAAACGTTTGACCTCTATAATTGCAAACCCACCAAATATTAACACTGATTTTCTCAGGTGTTCAAAGACTTATTTGTAGCAATAACATATAAATACATTATTTTAAAAAATATACAATGTGATTTCCAGATTCTTTTAGACTATGCAACTAAGATGAAAATTTCAGACCCCTCCATGCATTGTAAGTGGGAGAACTTGCAAAATCACGGGGTGTTCAAATACTTATTTGCCTCACTGTATGTCTGTTGTATTTTATTTGCTAAGTCTGTGCCCACTTTAACAAAAAATATCTTACATTTATTAGCTATTTCTTGTACATTGTCAGTTGCTTTGCCATCATTTTCATTATTTGTGTTAATGAATGTTTGGAATTGGGCTGATCAATCACTTCTTTAATTATAGTCCAAGTTCCCTTTGTTTGTTTTAAACTTTGCCAATAGTATGCTATAATAATGTTGCTTCTGTTGTCTTATAAATGCAGTTAGTCTCTTTCTATACTGTTTGTACTTTACTTCATTTTCCTTGGTAGGTTGTTTTTATAAATTTTTTATCTAACTTTCTACTCCATGGATTACATATACTTTTATGTTTAACTTTGACTCTCCACATTGGACAATAATACAGTACAATACATACATAAATGTGCCAAGAAATGCATTATACAAAATATTTGTATCTTCAACATAGATCTCATTCCAATCATAATTACAAAGTTCAGCTTTAAACGTCTCAATTGTCTCTGGCTGTCTAGCTCTCTGAAATTAAGTTAAAGAAAAATAAAGTAGACACATATAAGTTACAAACACCACAAAAAATGGCAAATTATCACTTATGTCTGTCAGAAATAATCCACTTTCTACTTTTCTATCCATTAGGGGGAAAAAATGTCATCAAAGTCACGCTATTGTTAGTTATTCTACTAGATCTTGATATTGAAGGATACATCCCCAAATCAAACATTGTTAACAAAATCACTTGTCTTAATATGTTCACATGATTTCAACAAATCAGTGTTAAAATCCCCACATACCAAAAGACCCTTACTACTTTGTTTAGTCTAACTCCAAGTTTCTAGTTAAATTCATCAATACATGATTCTAGGGTCCTATAAATACAGCTAATCAATATACCTTTATTTATGAATTCAATTGTAATTTCAACAGTAACACGCTCAATCAACTCATCGACAGAAAAAGTAATTTCTTCCATAATTTGACATTTTATATCTCTTTTTACAAATAAAGCAACTCCCTGTCTCTTTTTGTTTTTCTTTTGATTAAATAAATTACAATCTTCTAATTCATTCCAATTTTTATTGTCACATAGCCAAGTCTCTGAGTTTCAATGCAAAATTTGTATTTAAGATTATTTAAATAATCTTTTATTTTGTCCATATTTTATATGGACGCCTGCTGTTAAAGTGGATCACAGAAAATTGTTCAGCCGATGCTTTAATATCATCTTCAGAATAATATCCACAGTCTAAATTTAAAATCTCAGAAAAACAGCCATCAGGATCAATGTCTGTTTCTACATCATAGGACTTGTAATCCTGGTGTTCAAATGTATTAAAGTGCATGCTCTTGATTTTGCTTGATTGGTTTATTCTTTTTGGTTGGCCTACTGGGTTTGACAGTACCAAGCAGTTCATCTTTCCAAGTCAGTCTTGTATTCTTACTTAAATTTGTCCAAGTCTTCGATTTCTCGTATTGTCATTATTTTGGCCTGCTCTGGTGTTCCATTGAGTTTGATTATAACTTTACAATTCCTTGTCCACGTATCTTGGATCTTCTTCTGTTTCTTTACTACTCTTGCTTGTCGTCAAGTAACAAAAGCTTTATGTTGACAATATGAAATTATTTGAGTATTTGTGTTTCTTGAACTCCTTCATATATGATTTAGTTCCTCATTTTTGTGTCTATCTTTTGGGAAAAGAACAGATATTGTGCATTATTTAATGTCTTGTCCTTTGCATTTAGATAAGACAAGATATGCCTTTATTCGTCCCACAGTGGGGAAATTCCAGTATTGCACCGCACAGTTAAGAACAGAAAGAAAATGGCACATGCAATAAAACAAGATAGTGGATAAATAGCCTAAAATAATACAAAAAAATAGACTTAAAAATAAACTAAAAATAGACTCTAATATAACATCTCCGTAAAATAAATTGAGTATTGCACATAGGTATGGTTGAATGACACATGTTCAGTGTTAACAGTGTTCATTGTACAGTCTGACAGCAGCAGGAAGGAAAGACCTGCGAAACTTCAAATAATAAATCAGATCTTGCATTCCGACAGTCTTTAAGTTACTCTTACTGGAGTAATTTCTTGGACCACTACTATATACTTCTACTTGTAATTATTTTGAAGTACCATTACTCTTACTCGAGTTCAGGTTTTGGTTATGCTACTCACCTGTCCATACTCAACTGAAAGTTGTATTAGATCAATATTGCAAATTAAAATGTCAAAAAATCTAGCATAATTCTTTGTGTGTAATAGATTATAACTAGCAGACAAAGCAATTGTCAAGAGTGCCTCGTTTTCTTAAGGGAGTTACAGGGCGTAACGGTGTGGTGTGTTTTCACCGTCTAAAGGAATATGTACCGCCCTGTTTGAGGATTGCTGGAGGTACTGCTTTCCAAGGGGGTCTGGCACATTAGGAGCTGGGACCAATTCGCTAAATTTCATTTATCAAGTTAATATTAGTTATGTTTGGGTTACGTCAGTGTCTCACGGAGCAGAGCCCTGCCCCTGGACTCGGAACATGGAAATACAACTCTACTGGAGGGAGCCGCATCAAACAGACTTGCTCCAATACCCAAAGCGAAAAACTATTGTCTCCCACCCCCAGTGCCTCAACAGTCCCAACTCGCTCTGGCCTTCTAGGAGATGCCATATGTACTGTACTCAAATAACTTGCAATAATGCAATAATCTGTCATTATCAGAAGCCTATAAAGTTGATACTGGAGGAATTGATAGACATGTTTGGTAGTGCAGCCTGCAGACTGCCTTGAAGAGGAGGGCGTTCCGGGTTTGTTATTTCACATGTTGAGCTGAGGAGACTTAGGGCAGGATACAGCCTTTAAACCCCAGCACACGCCTCAGACTGCGCACACACCAGAGCTGATAATAAGGAACGGATATGTGAGAAGCTGCTAATCCCACAGTCCTCCCACTCATAAGAAGCATTGTTGAGTATTTAAAGCCACTACAATCAGCTATCCTCAGGAATCCCCAAGCGATCAGTCACTCAAGTCAATATTACAATAAAGTGTAATCGTTTTCCCAATAACGTAATAACTTTAAAGCAGGAAATCACAATACAGCCTTTTCTAAATGAACCATATCATGAATAAAACATTAAAGAAGACATATTTTATTTGTATGTTTATTTGAATAGAGACAGACACAGCAAACACAGATCAACAATTCAGTATTCAGGTATCAGTGTTTTATAGCCTAAGCTAATTTGCAACACCCGTCCCCAGAAGGGCTTTTAAAACTGTTCAAATTTCACAATAAAGCAGGTGCCTTAGTTGTAGAAAAAAAGCAATAAAATGCAGTGAATTTGCCAAGACAATCAAATATCAAAATCAGCCAATCACATTTCATTCTTTCTGAGCCCCCTCTCTCCCTCCTGCCCCTTATACTCTGTCTTTCACACACACAATTTACACACCGTGACATCGCTGCTGTTGCAGAAGCCAGGTCTTTGTCTGTTTTTTGTGGACAGTCAGATGATAATCTTTATTTGAGCAGGTGAAGACTTCCAAAGTTTAGCTCCTTTACTCTGAAGACATGCTGTCACTCTACAGTCCCCGTGTGCTGTGGCTTTAGTTTACATTTACAAATTTACAGAGTGGTTCAAGAGCCAGTGCAGTCAAACATTTAAAGATGAGTTTTACATGGCTAAAATGACAGAAATTATCAAAATTTAAAAAAAATTATGCTTTTTAAATCTGATGGGCTTTATGTCTAAAATTCTGTAAGCACAATTGTTTAAGGTGGTTGGATTAGTCTTAGAGACCAGACAGTGGTGCAGCACGACAGCTGAGACATGACATGGTATTAACATAGACACAGGCACTTTAAAAAGACAAGCACTCTGTGATCATCCTGAAGCACTTAATGCTTAAGTTTTTGACATAACTTTTAAAATTTAGTCCAGTGTAAATATTTTTCTTACTCAGCTTGCTCTATGGCTTTGTTATATATGGGTTATATAGCTTGTGTCTGCTGTATAGTTATAAACTATGACACTTGTGGATCATTGTTGTCTTTTGGACATTTTAAATTGCATTGATGTAAAATGACTAAAAGAAACGAGTACATAGACTTCCATAATAGAACACTGCAATGCCCAATGAGAGCAGATTTCTGTTTAAATCTGTCAACTGGACAAATCGTTCCCTATTGAACCTTTCACAAACCCTTCACATATTGTATATCTTCACCTGTTATAGAATAAATTGTAGTAGTCAAGAGTTGATGAGAAAAGACCTGATGCTGGAGTTCTAACACAGGAGGAGTTTATTTACTATAAGTTACCCATGAACACTCATTGTGATAATATTGTCCATTCAAGTCTAGTTCAGTCCAGTCTGGCTATGCTTCCGTTTTAGGGAGTATTGATACTTTGCAGTGACATCACGCTGGGGGTGTTCTACATGCATCTCTGGTGGAATGTTCAGCAGTTACCATGGAGATATAATGCACATATTAACAAGCTCAAGTTTAAAACTCCAGAAAAAATACAAAATTGATTTAAACAACACATTTTCAGGAGCCTGTGATCAATATGAACGTTCATCGTGAAAGTGACTTACTGGAAAAACTTCTTGCTAAAGCTTGTGACTATAAAGTTATTAGAGAGTAGGGCTGGGTATCACCAAGAAGCTGCCGATACGATACATTCCACGATACGATACGTATCTCGATACAGTGCCATTTCGATACGATACGATTCGATACGATTCAGAAAAAAATAGAGGCCTTCAACCTTACTTAAATGGTCAACCCAATTTTCACAAAATAAAAAAAAGATTAAATGGTGCATTTATCTTCCATTTATTGAAGATTAAAAAACACAATGAAGTGCTTTTTGATTAATGCATGTTTCTAACTAGAGGGAGGAAGGCGGTTGAAACATTTTTTCTGACATTTTCGTTTCTCTTGCTTCTCGCCACCCGTAAAGAGTAACGTCTGGGGGGAATATCGATACTAGGAAACAAGGAATTGATACCGTATCAATTTTAATAATATCGATACATATCAGTGTATCGATATTTTAGCACACCCCTATTAGAGAAGGACTTGTTTAACTGTACAAATCAATTCAACTGTTAGCTAAGTATGTTCTTTCTGTTAGTTAGTCAGTTATACCTCTGATAACGGACTGAGCTGGCAGTGTGGATCTGGCACGGCACAGAAATGTAATTAATCTATCAACATGCATTCTTTTCCATATGCATCTTTTTAGAAAAGTTTTTTTTCATAAGATGAAATGAAACACATCACCAAAGCATATTCATTCTTGGTGCTTCTTAATGTTTTTTACAATATAATCCATGAGAAAAACCCCAAAATCAACTTGTTTACAATAATTACACAATAAATTTGGTACATGTGTTAAATGGCCCATATTATACTGTTTTCTAATCTACAGTTGAAATCAGAAGTTTGCATACATTATATACTGTAAAAAGACACATACAGTGGTCCCTTGTTTATCACGGGGGTCAGGTTATAAAAATAACCCGCAATAGGCAAAATCCGTGAAGTAGCCAGCTTTATTTTTTACAGTAATTATATATATTGTAAGGCTGTAAAATCCCTAACCAAACACTTTATACACTTTTCTCAGACAGGCATTAACAGTTTCTCACATTTCTCTTGTTTAAACACTCTCAAAATTCAAACCTTCGTATATTATATCCCCTGTCCTCGATGATGCTTTAAATGTGTAGTTGTCTCTGCTCTAGCGGTATCCACATAAGCGGGCTCTCCGTGCAGAGAAACATTTTAAAGTCCAAAGAGTTTCTAAAATTTGTCGGTGCAGAACGTTTGATCGGCATTGTGGGTTTTGTTGGGGAGAAAACTTGCAAACATAAAGCACTTCGGAGTTAGCAATCGAACATTTATGTAAATTTGGCAAGCTGAATGCATTTTGTACTGTTGTACAGGAGACAAGGCACATTCCTTAGCCAAACAGGATGCAGAACACAATGCGTGTTCATATGCTGTAAAAAACATAGCATGCAGAATTGTACTAAAAAAATCTGCGAAACAGCGAGGCCGCAAAAGGTGAAGGGCGATATAGCAAGGGACCACTGTACACTTTTTTTTCCCTCATTGTCTGACATGAAATCAGTGAAATCAAACTAAACTTTTCCTGTTTTAGAGCAAAGCACTTTCATATCTGGGACACAGAACCTGTCTCCTTTCTGAAAGGTATGATGGCTGGTGTTTATACTTGTGTATTATTGTTTGAACTGATTAAATTGGCACCTTCGGTTATCTGGAAACTTGGAAACCCAAGGATGAAGCAGACTTGTGCAAGTCCACAATTCTCTTCCTGATATCTTGGCTGATTTCTTTGGACTTTCCGATGATGTTACATAAAGAGGCAGTGTGTTTCAGGTGTGCCTTCAAATACATCCTCAGATGTGTCTCTAATTAACTCAAATGTTCTCAATAAATCAGAAACTTCCAAAAGACATGACATCATGTGGTTGGTTCTCCCAAATTGTTTAAATGCATAGTAATCATACTGTATGTAAATTTCTGACTTTGAAGAAAGCAATGAAAAACTGTCTAAACAATTATTATTTTCTCATTTTTCTGGCATTTAGCAAATATAAATAATTTTGCTAATCCTAATTGACCTAAAACAGGAAAGATTTAGCCTGTTTTCATGCCAGACAGTGAGAATAAAAGCATACGTATCTTTTTATATAGTTTATGTAAACTTCTGATTTCAACTGTATGCTATGTTTCACTATCAAAAACATGACCAAAGGTTTGTTTTATCCACACGTTTAACCCAAAAAACCTGCATGTTTAGGCTGAGTTCTTCTCTCAAACAGAAAACATCTTGTGATGTCATGTGATAATACTGTGTTTTTAAACTTCGTCCACTTTCACTAGAATCATTTGGATAATTTCAGCCCTGGAATTGCCAATCTCTTCTGAACAAAAAGAAAAAGGTAGCTGTTAACTTGAAAACTACCACTACATGACATCACAAGATGTAACAGAGCATTTTGACCTTTGGAGATGTAGACAGACTAATAATAAAGGGTTACTCAAACATGTGTGAATGAAGTAAAACACAAATCCATGTATGTGTTTGAAGAGGTAACAGGATTATAGCATGGCTAAAACACGCAAATACATTTTTTGAAATATAGGACCTTTAAATAATGAGCCTCAAAAAAGGTTTGGTTCCAGAGTGTTGAGTTGTGAGGCCAAGCTGGAATGAGGAGCATGCAGGAACTCCGGTGACTAACCAAACTGTTGGCATGATGGATGTGGCTCTGTGCTCACTGGTGTGCTGGCCTCTGTTCTCCTCAGTTCCACAGAGAGGTCAAGATGGCAGCAGGTGATGTCATTTGAAAACATCTGACCACATGCAGCCACTTGTCCTAGTCAATCCATGTTCAGTCCTCCTTCAGCCAGCACTAACTCACTGGGCTTTTCACTGGACAAGCACTGTGAATGTACTGGGGGTGGGTGTTTATCAGGGTCAGGATTTATTAAAGGAAATATATTATGAAAAATCAACTCGCTTTTAACCATGCAATAATTGTTTCCCTTCTCATTTACAGTCCTGAAGCTGTATTTAGCTTGATTCATGCATGTTTGAGTTAGGGATGGGTGATGCCCCACTCTCTGTGTTTCCCTTTTGAACGGACTAATGAGTCAAAATCGAAAAAGAATTTTTATGGCTGCATATTTACACAGACATTTTATATCCCAGCTAAATACATTTTGTTTATTTTATTTTTACAAATGTGAAAAGTTTATTGCTATGGATTTTAAAAGCCAAATATCTGTTATTGGCTACAGCAGCAGGTCAAATATCAGCCCATCACTAGTTTGAGTAATCTTTTTTTCTTCTGTATTCAAAATGTCATGGCTCCGATCTCCCCCTGTTCTGGCAATATCACATAGAGATTTGGCACAAAATGGGGAAGAATGCAGCACTTTGTTGCGATTAGTCGTTAGTGGTAAAATACTATAAAGGAGCAGGCAGGAATGGGCTCCTAATATCTCAATACCTCACGTTCCAAATGTTCTAACCCAGAAAAGCACTAGTAATCCAGGTACAGTTTTTAAACCAGCGAGAGTGCAGACTGTACCTTTTAATGAAGCATTGTGATATTAGAAAAGTGTAATTGGCAAGGGCCAGTGTAGTCTTGTTTGAGGAAACTTAAGCAATATCAAGTCAAGTCAAATTTATTTATAAAACACATTTAAAAACAACTACAGCTGCCCAAAGTGCTCTACAAAGGTAGTATAAAGTGCAATCTTATAAAACAAAACACAATAGAACAATACAAATACAATACAGTATACTTCATTCCAGAGGTATTTGTCTAATGCAGCAACGTCAAGCTTAATCTTGATTATTCATGATTATCAATTAATCTAATCACAAACTTTAATCATATAAATTGTAACACAAAAAACAAACACAAAAAACAACAACTCCTGAATGGTTTTATGAAGCTAGTCACGAATATGATCTATTACACAAAGCTAATTAAAGATCAAATTTTTTGAGGCAATTGCACAAATAATTGTGAAATGATGTTGCTTTTTCTTACAGTAATACTAGCATACACATTTTATGGTAACTTCCCTGGTCCAGTGTGTGCATGTATTTTTCATTGATGGAACTTTATTAGTTTATGAGCTTTGACTTAAGGCGAGGAGGGAGGGAGTGTGAGCTGTGGAGGAATCTCCAGGAGCAGCTGTGCATGGCACCAGTGCATAAGCCTCTGACCTGAGCCCCCCACAGCTCTGACTGCCTCAGCCTTGTAACATACTGAGCCTCCACATCCTGCACTTCACTAACCCTCACTGCAGTAGTCCTATAACCACACTAGCCCTGGTGACATACTGAGTCCCCCCATCCCTCACCGCCCCAACCCTATGCCATGCTGCTGTTGGCCTTAACCCCCTACTTCGCACTGGGACGACACTACATTGCCATGTTCGAGGCCACGCAGAATGTGACACTCAAGCCCAGCGAGTCCTGGAGGGAGGCGCTGCTAGACACACGCGTCATGGACCTCTTCTTCACTGTGAGTAACCTCCACACTCCATTATACACCTGAGAACATGCACGCCTCTTACAGGTAATGTACAGCTGTCTCTTAGTAACTCTGACACTCAACTAGAGAACTGAGAACATGTATACCTCTTATAGGTGCTGGGTTTCAGATGCCATCACAACATTCTATAAACCAATAATATTTAATACAGATGGGGAAATATTGTTACAATGCAGATGTTTGTTGTAATACAAAACGTTAAGAGTTCTAGACACTAATCATTAGATTAAACATTTGTGAATTTACCTTTTGGATATTTAATGGAAAAGTACAAAATAATAGGAAAAAGTGGCTCTTATCCCCCATCTGAGTATCATCACATTCTAGAATCTGAAAACCACCAATGCAGCTATCTCTGAGTAACCCCCACACTCCACCACAGACCTGATGTTTAAGGGGTATGCTGCTGGGACAACCCTTATGTTTTTAGCAAAGATGGCTTTATATTACAACACATGTGTATTACTAGTTTTAATGGTGCTCATAATGTGTTCTTTTCTTGAGCTGTATGTAGTTTTAGTTAGTATATAGAGTTCTCAAAAATGATTGCCCAAATACTAATGATCAAAACAAATTGGAATCAAAACCAGAAAACTAAAAGCTAAATAGGACAAATATGTATTTGTTTTTCTATATAGTCTTATAGAATAGAATAGAATAGAATAGTAATATTTGAAATTAAAAGTGTTTGAGTTAAAGGCACTGTTTGTGCAAAAGTTGTCTTGCACAGATCTGGACAGAAATGGGTCTTTCTGGCCTCTGAAAGTTGTGAAAAGTGCTTATAAACTAATCGCAAGAGGCGAATAATTGGGATGGTCTGAATTCAGGTAACTGAGGAATAATTTTGGACCACTGCAAACAGTTTATAACTTCTGTTTATGTTTTAAGACAGTAAAAATCAGGCACAGCTGCTTTAACAATTCTATTTTATTGTAAACTAATTTTTAAAATGATCATTGTGGTATCAAAGATTTTCTTGGTATTGAAATTGAGAAATTTGAATATCCTGATGACACACAAGCAGAGGTGAATAGTATTTAGTTACATTTACTCAGTTACTTCTTTTTTTTTTTTTAAAGGAATTATACTTTTCAGAGTACTTTTCAAGCAGCATTCTTTAACTCCTACTTCAGAAATATTTTTATGTAAGTAAGTTGTGGTTCCTCTTCCCACTCTGAGTAAGTCTACGATAAGTGATAAAAGCTTTATGTTGACAATATGAAATAATTTGAAAATTTGTGTTGCACTGTTTCAGATATGATATATGATTTTATGCATTATTTAATGTTTAGTCATTTAAATTACTTTAATTTTTTAAAATATAAATCAGATTTTAACTCCTGACCATTACTCTTTAATATTCTTACTTGAGTAGTACGTTTCCCAAATATCTTTTCACTTGAGCAATTTCTTAGACCACTGCTTTGTACTTGACTGCTTTGACTTCTGAAGCAATGTACCTCTTAGTAAAAATTTTGGCTACTCTACCAATCTCTGCATATAAGTGAGCAGCCTGTGGTGCCGGGCGGGTGCCTTGTTGTGGTCAGTCTGGAGCAGAGTGTGTGGTTTTGGGTGGGAGGTCTGCTGGGATGAGACAGACCTTGTGTCTGCTGTCTCTCTGGTATTTCTAGTGGTTCATGTGTTTGGTAATTTCTGACTCAGCTGCCACAGACCTGCTGCACATGGAGGGGCACACGCCTGCTCCTCCCTCCCTCTCTTTTTCCTCTCCTCTCTCACTCTGTCACTCTCTCACTCTCTTACTCTCCCACTCTCTCACTCTCCATCCCAACCCTCCGTCTGTCATTTCAGCTCTTTGTCCCAGGAAGCTAATCGTGCTGCTCAGATCTACCCTGACCTCAATGTTTTCATTTTTATTTGTAAGAACAGATTTTCCAGAAGGAAAGTTTTACCAACAATATACACATGACAATATTGCAATTGAATCAAAATCATCCAATGCCCTCTGCATGATCGTGTTTGATTGTGGCTTGAGATGTGACAATCAGATTTGTTTATTTCAATGCTCATTGGTCACTGCAGAAGTCAGCCATATGTTTTAGTCCCTTGTGATATTTTTGTCATTTTTTTCCCTCATAAACAGCCAAAGCTGTTTTGATATGGACAGACCATATGTGTCCCTCATTGGCTAATCCACCTGTCAGTCACGCCCATCTGAAGTCGGGAGACTCACTGGTGACGGTATTGAAGAAGTGTAGATTCTGGATCCCACGTTCAATGAGAGAAAGCTTTTTGGCCTTTGCCGTCAGGAGCCCGTGACAGTGTGGATACCTGACAGCATATGACACTGAATCCACAATTTTGCGAAGATTTGGGCTTTTATAGGCTGTGGTCTAAAACTTTTGATCAGCTGCTGAACAGCCTATTTCAGTTTAATGGTTGTTTGCAATAAATTGCTCTCTCATTTCTTCTTTTTGCATTTTAAAGCACTACTTAAAGCCTTCTTAGGATCCAACAGTGTAAAATGTGAATTCTTGCAATTTTTCAATTGGTGGCTCACCTTCTTACTATTTCAATGGTAAACGTAAAAATTCAGCGATTTTGAGTAAAAAAAAAAAGAATAAGATTGCAAAATTAAATAGAAAATAACTGTATAGTACAAATCATTTTATAAATATAACCATTTCATTTATATTTTCTCTGTGATGACAAGTGAGGCACTGCCTCACCTGCCTCACCTGACCGCATGTCACTGCGTGTGTGTGTGTGTGTGTGTGTGTGTGTGTGTGTGTGTATAAAATATATATACACTGCTCCAAAAAAATTGAGGAACTCTCTTTAATCAGAGTATAGCAACCTATCAAACATACTTCTGGGATATTGATATGGTCAGTTAAGAAGCAGAAGAGGGTTGTTAATCAGTTTCAGCTGCTTTGTTGTTGATGAAATAAACAACAGATGCACTCGAGGGGCAACAGTCAGACAGCCCCCAAAACAAGAATGGTTTTCCAGGTTGATGCCACTGGTATTTTTCCCTCCTCATCTCTTCTGGCATTTTTTTTTATGGACTGACTTTTTCCTTTGGCTTGGATCAACATTATTGATAGCATGGTGCAGCACCTGGACGCTGCAGAGGTTGCACAATGTGTCGTTTCAAGAAGGTTTGCTGTGTCTCCCAGCACAATCTCAGGAGCTTAGACTAGATTCCAAGAGACAGGTGGTTATTCCAGGAGAGCTAGGCAGGGTCGTAGAAGGGTCAGTGATGGTCTGGGGAGGCATATCTCTGGAAGGACGCACAGACCTCTACAGGTTAGATAATAGCACCCTGACTGCCATTAGGTATAGGGATGAAATCCTTGGACCAATTGTCAGACCCTTTGCTTATGGAGTGGGACCTGGGTTCCTCCTGATGCACGACAATGCCCGACCTCATGTGGCCAGAGTCTGCAGGCAGTTCCTGGAGGATGAAGGTATTGATACCATTGACTGGCCCTAATGTTCACCTGACCTAAACCCAATAAAACACCTCTGGGACATTATGTTTCGGTCCATCCGGCGCTGCCAGATTACTCCTCAGACTGTCCACGAGCTCAGTGATGTCCTGGTCCAAATCTGGGGGCATGCCCCACTGTTGTCAGGCATGCATATAAAACGTGGGGGCCACACTAACTACTGAGTATCATTTTGAGTTGCTATAATGACATTTTGGCAAAAATAGACCCATCTGCTGCAGCACTTTTTCAGTTTCATTTTTGGGGTGGCTTTTTTCCCCTCTGTAGGGAGATCATTTTCATTTACATAAAATCATGTGGCATCCTTTTGTTACTAATAAATTACTTTCTCATTATCAGTAAAGAAATTCTAGATTATTTTTTCCCATCATTTAGATCTAATGTGATTTCAAAGTGTTCCTCTAATTTTTTAGCAGTGTATATATATAATGGAACAACAGCAGAAAGGAGAAGTTGGTTAAATGAAGATATGGTATTTTTCTGGTATTTATTAAATATAAATGCATTATTTTGTAGTGCTTTTTTCCTGCATAAATAGTAGTTTTGCATGTACTCCCATACAGGTGTAGTCCTGTGAGTGCAGTTTAGGTTGGATACTTACAGATATGTAATTATTTTGAAAGCTTTTGCCAAGACCTTTTTAGTTGACTGGCAGCACATGTCTTTAGTCCACCAAGAATCTCTAGTTAACTTCAGCCCTAGTTGTGATGTTAGTCCCTACAAAAATAAATTGAAATTCAAGTCTTATGCCAGCCATGTGAGTGTATGACATCACATGCTTTAATCTAAAAATAATTCATAAATAATAACGGGATAAAAATGATCACCAAGAACCATTCCATAGATGCCATTCTTCACAGCCTTCGCCCATGTTGGGGAGTGGACATGTGTGGCAGAAGAACCACACATAGTTGAGATGTTTAAAGGTATACTTGCTCTGTCGCCCCTGTCCGCCCCTGTCCGTCTCTGTCCAACCGCCACACAAACCCCTCTAACTATAGTCACTCTGACATATCTGGGGTGGCACTCAGCATTGGCCAGCTGCTTTTTCATAGCAACGCGCCTCTTTGGCCTCGCACCACCAACGGATCCCTCCCCATCTCTCCATATCTGCACTGTATCAGCCCCATATTGGCTCTGTCCCTAAAGAGGACCTCACGCTCCACAGACAGCTCTCTTCACCCTTCAAGCGTCCAGTCTGCGCAACAAGGAAAAATATAGAGCAAACCTGTGCAGCCGACCAGGGCAGTTGAGGCCTCCTGGACCATTCTGGAAAACGTATAAAGTAGCATGATCTCTCATTGTTGTCCTGGCTGAATTTACTTCTTAAAAAACACAACAACAACAGGATTTCTGCGGAGACCTGGAAATGCTGCCTCTACCGGGCTGTGTATTTTCTTGTAGAAGTCACTATTGCCTGAAGATTTGGAAAAAATTGGTCCAGTCTCCTTTTAATGGGAATGTTTTGGGATGAGTTTGTAATGGTCCTCACTCCAGGAGATGGTGACACAGAGCCCTCTAGAATCGCCCTGGTGCTTTGGAGAGATGGCTGTGACCTGGACCATGGCCTCCAGCTGAGGAGCTCGAGTTTGGCTCTGGCTCTTGTCTCATTCTTGGACATTTGGAACAGTTTGTTCATAGGCTGTAAGTACTGTAAGTACTATGTATACCCTTTGTTCATTAGATTAAAACTTTTTTTTCCCTTATTGGACATGACAGCTGTAGGGTGAAATGAGGAGAGTGTAGAGACATTCGGAAAACATTTAGCAAACCCATAATACAGAGGTGGTACAACCACATATGTGCAATGCCTTAAACCACTACGACTCCATCGGGCACAGATCTGACAGAACAGTTTGTCTTGAGATAGATATTTTTGATACCATACTATGGTAAATTTCAGGCTAAGCAATAACACATTTTTTTATTTTACATTTAAAATTTTTGTATTTAATCTTTATTTAACTGGGTCAAATGTTTGAGAAGCAGTTTTCATTTGCAAATATGACGTAGGCTGATAAAGATAAATTAATGAATGAACCTACTCTTCGTTTTGGATTCAGCATTTTTGTGTTTTGTATTTTTGTGTTTGTGATCTAAATGTAGGAGATTGTTCATATTTAGAAAGCAAAATGTTTCTCCACCTGTTCATGGCTGTGACTACAGGAAAGCTAAAATACAAAATTGAGCATTCAGTTGTGTTTAAGATTAAGAGAACACATCGACAGTAACATGATCAGCTGTTTGAAGTTAGGAGGCCTGAGGCGCTGTGTAGCCGCAGACCCTCACATGTGTCCTGATATCGTCACAACACAGCCTGTTAAATTCATCCCTCTTCTAGTAGCTTTTTTGGCATTTTTTTTTCTTTAGCCATTTCTACTTTTCATTCTAAGGAGAATTTTTTGCAACACATTTTATTTCTTAGTAACTAGAGGCGTTGGTTAAAAGAGGCACTGTATGTGCTTTCCCTCAAAATCATTTTTAAACAATTATGAAATATTTCAGACACAGTTTACAAAAAGAAGTAAAAAGACTTCTGAAGAGGACTTTAACAGCAATTGCTAATTCATAAACACATGTTTTTGTTTTTACCAGGCCTGTTTAGAAATCAGATTGAAATGCATTTAGATGATAATTCTCACATCCCTGTGCTGTGTCTACTTGTTCTCAGGTGCACAAGAAAGTCCGTGAAGACTCTGACATGGCCCAGGAGTCACTGCAGTGCCTGGCCCAGCTGGCTTCCATGCACGGACCCATCTTCCCCAACGAGAGCGCCCAGGTGTCCTACCTGGCCCACATGGTGGAGGGGCTGCTCGGCATGATCAACGGGTCAGTGTCCCCAAACTCCACCACACACTCCAGAACGCTACTGCTTAGGGCTGGGTATCACCAAGAAATTGCCGATACAATACATACCTCGATACACAGGCCACGATATGATACATATCTCGATACAGTGCATTTTCGATACGATATATTTCAAATCGATACGATACGATTCAGAAAAAAAATAAAGGCCTTCAGCCTCTTACTTCAATGATCAACCCCATTTTCACATAAAAAAAAGAAATAATAAATGGTGCATTTATCTTCCATTTATTGAAGATTAAAGAACACAATAAAGTGCTTTTTGATTAATGCATGTTTCTAACTAGAACAATACATACAATCTCAAAAAAGTGCTTAGCTGCATCATCATCCATAGCTTATACGAGCTCAACAATTATTTGAACAAAGGCACAAAGGCAATGCTAGGTCGAGCGTATGGGCAAAGCACTTAATGCAACACGCCAGTGAGCTCCACCGCGACTCTCATTTTAACGGCGTTGTCCATCACAATAGCCAGGTCTTTGCTAGCAATGTCCCATTCCTCAAGAGCCGCACCGAGTAGCTTCGCAATGTTAGTCCCTGTGTGACTTTCATGCATGGCTCTAGTTTGTAAAACGTTGGAAATTAGCTCCCAGTGGTCGTTGATAAAATGGCTTGTTATGGTTATATACAATTCCGTGGCACGGGACGTCCAGCTATCACAAGTAAGGGCTACTCTTGGTGCGGCATTTGGCTGGTTTTAACGGCATCTTTCACCCTCTGATACATTTGTGGGACTGCTACCTCCGTCAAATGTTTACGTGTGGGAATCACATAGCGTTGAATATATAGCGAATGTGTTTATCATAAGACAAAAGCCTGGGTTCTCCATGACACTGTATGGACATAGACCTTGGCAGATATAATGCACAATAGTGTCTGTAATCTTAAGTGCACGCAGAGTTGGATGCTAGTCTGCTTATTTGACTCTCCAAAGTGCGTTGTTTTGGGTCCAGGCTTTTCTTCGGGGGCGGCAAAACTAGCTTGTCGGGATGGTGGCGCTGTAGGTGAACTCTGAGGTTGGTCATATTACCTGAATATTTGATAGCCGTTTGGCAATGCATACAGATAGCGCTGGTTTTGTCCATTCCGCTTCCCCTCTCTCGGGCTTTAAAACCAAAATGCACCCATACATCTGCCTTTAGTGAGGAAGGTGGTTGAAACATTTTTTCTGACATTTTCGCTTCTCTTGCACGCTTCTCGCTTCTCTTCACCAGTAAAGATGTGGCAGCGCAGCTATACTGCCTCCTAACATCCGGGGGGAATATCGATACTAGGAAATGGAGAATCGATACTGTATCGATTTTTAATATCGATATATCGGTGTATCGATTTTTTTGTGCACCCCTACTACTGCTGCAAGATGGCTTTGGGCTTTCTATTAAAGCTAACGGCAGATGCTAACTTGTTGGGTCAAAAGTATCAAAAATCAGATTGTAATTGATACTAAACTATTATCAGAAGTAGATACTCATTTGAACAACCATTGATACTAAAAAAAGTCACATTCACAAGAAATTAAACTCTCCTGAGTTGCTTCAGAATGATCTTTAGCTGTTTCAAAACAATATAAGACCACATAGACTAGTATATGCCCCTGAACCACTATGGAACCTACCTACCTAACTGAGGGATTACACAGACATAAATATATAGAAGAAGGTACTGTGATTTAATGTTGAAAATCATAGTTTTCAGGTTAACGGCCACCCTTTACCTTTTGTTCAGTAGAGAATGACAATTCCACTGCTGAAATCTTCCAAATGATTCTAGTCAAGGTGCATGGAGTTTAAAACCACAGTGGAGCACTTTCTATATTACCACATGCCATCACAAGGTGGAACAGAGTGTTTTCTGTTTGATAGAAAAAACCTAAATATGTAGGGTTTGTGTGTTAAACATGTGTGAATGAAGCAAAATACAACTCCAGGGATGTTTTGATGAGGAAACAACATAACAGATCAGAAAACGGCTTAATGCGGGCCCTTTAAAATCCAAACGTGCTCTTTACTGGTTCCGTAGATGCCTGTATAATGGATCCCTGTTCTTTTTCTCACAAACACATATGTGGCTCCATTTCATGAGCAACTTGTGTAAATGAGTGTGTGTGTTGCATGAAGGCTCAGGTATAAATAACACGTGTGATTGTGACCAATGGGATCTGCACTGTAATCTCCTATTTTCAGACTGTTTTTCCTATGGCCTCATTGGACAACTATGTGCTGCCGGACAGCACCAGCGCAGGACAGCACCAGCGCGCCTCCTTTATGGGGACGGCTTAGAGGCTCTGGAAGCACCGTTTTATCACTCTACAGCGTCGCCTGTTGCAAACAAAAGAGAATGGATGGCTTCTAAAACACAGTTCAGCAAATTGCCATGGTTGTAATGTATAATGGCTTTAGTTTTGCCACTAGAGACAACTAGAGACACTTTGGATAGATTAAAGTCTATCCAAATTATAAATACAACTTTCTTTAAAGAGCAACTTTTCTCTATGTTTAAGTGAGTGTGCTGTAGAGGCAGCATTTAATTTCACATAATTTCAGTTTGAATGGTTACAATAATCAGATCGCAAGGTTAGTTATTTTAATATTACCATATTACCCTATTTTCTGATCTGTTGTTGTCTCTGATCTGTTGTCTCATCAAAAACATACCTCAAGTTGTTTTGTTTCATTCACACATGTTGATTTCAGCCATGGAATTGCCGATCTACTACACAAAAGGTAAAAAGGTAGCTGTTAAATTGCCAACTACCACTGCATGACATCACAAGGTGTAACAGAGCATTTTGAGCTTTGGAGATCTTGACAAACTAATAATAGAGTTGAATAAAAGAGTTACTCAAGCACGTGTGAATGAAACAAACCACAGCTCCAGGTGTTGTTTGACATAGTAACAACATTTTAACAAGGTTTAAATTCGCAATAGTCAATTTTCGTAATCTAGGACAATCTAAAATTGTAAAAAAAAACAAACAGTAGGGAGCCTAACAATAGGGTTTAAGAGTTAGATCTACAAAAAGTATTTATGTAAAAAACTGATATATTGTTCCCATGAAACATAATTGTGATACCTGCAGTGTGGTCATAATATTTTCTAATATTGCAGAGACTGTACTGAGAGTCTTGTATTTTCACTGCATCATATTTTGATAGGACTTGTGATTGGGCATTTTATCATGTATTCTGTTAGTGTCTGCTTGTCCCAATCCCACACTGTGGAACATTTCTGTCAGTTACTTATCCATGAGGACAAGCAGGTAACAGGCTCCTCGCCGGAAAATCTTTGTTACCTGAGATGAAGACTTAAAGTGCATATGAAAAAATGGCGAAGAAAAGTGCAAAAATCAGGAAGTTAACCTGGCTTTTGCCATACTGATATGTATAGCCCGCTGTACATATAGCCCAGCTCTCACAGAAAATGATCTAAACCAATGATCGGAATGTTCAAACAAATACTTTATGGTGTCAAATGAGAGGAACAAGCTGAAAAATCAACATTTAATTAAATCCATTTGAAAGAAAAGCTGACGTCCACAAATGCACAAAGTACTTCCCTCTACACGCTTTTCACAAATATTTAGCATTTTTGCTAAAATAACTATGTACTGAGTCTGTCAGTGTCACCATGTTTGTTTTTGGTTTATTCGGCACTGGCTTCTGAGTCAGGTAAGGGCCCTATTACATGCAAGCGATTCAGCCGGAGCTGAAAAAGGTGAATTCTCATGAGTTTGTGAACTCACAAAAATCACGAGAATTCATTTTGCTGGCAAGGCTAACAGGAAGAAGCTCCAAGTTCTAAAACAGGATACCTCTACCTACATCATCAACACAGAAAATCTTCAATACTACATCCAAAAATGTGCAATTTATGGAAGGAAGGCAGTTTAAACATTAATTTAATAAAATATAGATTTAATACATTTTCTACTCCTAACTATTGTGTAATTTAGACAAGTTTTGTTACTTTTTTAACATTATGGTTGCTAGGTGCAGTTCATGTCCAACCAGGATGTCAATTTATAAACTTTACCAAAAAAAACCTAAAACAATGTTAGTAAATATAATAGTAATAACCATCATCATAAATATAAATAATAGTATTATAATGTTAATTTGTTTTGGTGAAATTAGTTGTCTAAACGGTCATATGCACTTGAAATAACAATCTATCATGCCAATTAATGCCTGGAGAGCTGCACCATAAGGAGCCCTGATCTAATCCAACTTTGTCCAAAATATTGAAAAGGTACTGTCTGTTATTGGGCCATGTTGTTCATGTATGTAGTGCTTGCAGGATGGTTCAGCCCCACTGTCTGATAGGACATGTTCCTGTGTGGTGCTTGCAGGATGGAGATGGAGGACTCGGAGGCCATGGGCATCGCTAACATCATGTCTAACTTGATCAGCATGTTCCCCCGCAGCACCCTGACCGCGCTCCCACCCGACCTCTTCACCTCGTTCATCAACTGCCTCACTGTACTCACCTGCTCATTCGGACGCAGTGCCGCCCTGGAGGAAACTGTGAGTACAACACACCACACATTCAGAAAAGGACATCCTCTGAAGCAGTCACTAGGTTTACACAGGTCACAGGTTACTCTGATTACGCTCTTAATCGAATTAATGGTTCTCCAAACCACTTATTACATGATTGCACTTTGGTTTTGACCACTTTTATTTGCCATTATATCTACAATTTATTTGCCATTATATCTACAATGATCGGAATGTTCAAACAAATGCATTGTGGCATCAAAACAGAGGAATAAGTCGAAAAATCAACATTTAGTTTAATCGATTTCAGAGAAAAGCTGATTAGTCAAGACAGGGACCTATCACATGCAAGCGCTTCAGCTGGAGCTGAACAAGATGAATTCTCATGAGTGTGTGAACTCAAAAAAATCAGGAGAATTCATTTGAGTATGCTCTTGATCGAATTTTGGTGCTGTTTCTCCAGACCACTTATTACCTGGCACATTACATGCACTTTGTAGATATAATGGCAGATAACTTTTGTACATTGTAAACAAAAAAACTATTGTTGTAAAGTTTCCTAGTGAAAGGATGGGGCATAATTTGTGTCACTGCTGATGTAAAATGAGTGAGTACAAGTGTAAACACGTGTAATATTTGCCTGGCTGTTTTTTGCTCCATGCAGTTGAATGCCTCTCCTAGTACGCTCCTAGCGTGATCATACTGCACTGTTACATGCAGCGCTGCTGAGAGTATGACAGTTCAGCATTGACACTGATTTATATTCAAAGGGGACCACAGATTTGACTTGGTCGTTGTGCATGTAAATGTAGTGATTGTGTATTGTCCTGGGACACTTTTTGAGAGCCACCCTTGCTTTACAGAAACAAAATACATCTCAATGGTATTACATACACAATCAAACATGTAAATATATTTTGTTCATAATTTAAATCCATTGCAGTTTACGAAGCTATGTCTGATGCATTATTTTTAGTTACAGCATTTGTTTTCATCCATTTTCATCACCACCGATACACGGCCACTTTACTGTACTTCCTTTTCCAATTACATTTCTTAATCGGTGATACACATAGGACTCGGCAGTGTCGTGTACACGCATTGCCACGCATTGTCCAGTTGACAGATTTTACTTTGGTTTTTGCCACGTATTAAAATATTTAAGTTTCAGTTTCGTTTTTGATTCTATGAATCCCCCCTGCCTTTGGTCCCCACACTAAGTCACTCCCCCCTCTATCCTTCTTTTGTATATTTTTAAGAAATTGGCTTGTACTGCTGACTGTGAGGAGGGTTCAAATAGTGTGGGAGAGATTTCAAGACTACTTTTTCACGACCATAGGGCGCACCGGATTATACAGCGTAGTTTCAGTTACGGTGCCTTAGGGCGCAGGCACGGTAAAACATACATGTTAGTATGTGCTCTAAAAAAGGCCAAGGAAGCAAAACTGTGTTCAGTTGTGCTTTATTAAAGTATTTTGCAAAGTGCTCACATCATTTTTTGCCATGTTCCTCCGCGTAGCTGATAACTTGCAGTTTAAACTGCGCTTCATAAGCGTGTCTCTTAGCAGATGGCATCTAAAGGGTTGCCAAAACGATGTTGTTTTGCATAATGCGCATACCTGCGCTCTTGTACTATTCTGGGTGTGTCTTCATTCACGCTCATCATTCCCCCTTTACTGTTCTCATGCTGTCCTCTCCTAAGTCCGCTCTCCAGAAGCGGACGTAGGAAAATACAACACATTAGGCGTACCGCACCATAGGGCGCATCATACATTTTACTGAAAATTTAAGACTTTTAACTGCGCCTTATAATCGTGAAAATATGGTACTCAAACGTGCAGAGATGCCATATAAAACCTCTTCAGGCATGTTTTTGATGAGGGAGCAATGTTATAACATGGTAGAAAGCTCTAAAAGTTTTATTTTATTTATTATATATTATTTAAAACCTCTTGAGGCATGTTTTTGATGAGGGAACAATGTTATAAAATGGTAGAAAGCTCTAAAAGTTTTATTTTATTTATTATATATTATTTATTTTACCAGTAGATGACATATGTGAAACCAGTTCCCCCCTCCCCTCACGATACCGCTCCCTCCTGTCCTTAACCTTCATCTAGTGGAGTTCAGAAGGCCAACTGTTTTCTTTGATGATATATTGTGAACGGTATAAGAAGCACTGTACCATACTGTATAGTGGTGGCTATCCTGAGGGGAGGCCGTGTGCGTGTACCCAGTGAGTTGTAATGAGGGACAAGAGAGACTGTTGCCATGGTAACACAGTAAAGAGCCAGCAGACATGGCGTGAGTGTAGAATTCTACTCCAACAGGAAGCTGGGCTTTTTCTTTTCAATTTTCCCATGGTGACACAATGCACACATTTGCAACCACAGCGGAAAAAAATTTAGGATCGTCATGAAAAAATACAAAAAGGATTTAAATGACACATTTTAAGCAGCCTGTGATCAATACGAGCATTCATGGTCATGTTTAGGTGTTTGATTTTGTGTTTGATTTTTAACAAAAAGGTGAGAGTGACAGACAGTGCTTCAAACAGGATGTCTCGAAATGGGTCCACTCGTACTCTGGACGGGACGAGTGTGGTGTGAATGTAGCCTATCACAGCCTGACCTATGCAGTCCATGGTGACAATAAAACTGCTTAGAATTAGGCAAAAAAAAGTTCTTGGATCATGTATATTTGTTTGGGTCAACTTAAAATCAGCGACCGTCTCCTCCTGCCTGTGTCTGCACAATTGACCCTGTGTGTACCCCTATAATTCTTCTCTGACTCAGACTACTGTGTGTGTGTCTGTGTCTATGCGTGTTTGTCATGTATGCAGCTGGACAAAGATGACATGGTGTATATGGAGGCGTATGAGCGTCTGCTGGACTCCTGGCTCACTTTGGTGCGAGATGAGCAGCACTTCCCTCGGAGCTGCCTGGACCAGCCTGCTGTGCAGGTCTTTAACGCCTACATCCAATGCCACCTGGCTGCCCCCGATGGCACCCGCAACATGGTGAGACCCTCAACCATATGTGCCCCTTATCACGCTGCTCATACATTTGTGTTTTGTCTCATTCACACATGTTTGAGTAATTTATTATTAGTCTGTCTACATCACCAAAACTAAAAATACTCTGTTCCAACTTGTGATGTCATGTAGTGGTAGTTTTCAAGTTAACAGCTACTTTTTACCTTTAGTTCAGTAGAGATTAGGGCTGGGTATCACCAAGAAGCTGCCGATACGATACGTACCTCGATACACAGTCCACAATACGATACGTATCTCGATACAGTGCCATTTCGATACGATTCGATATATTTCAAATCGATACGATACAATTCAGAAAAAAATAAAGGCCCTCAACCTTACTTAATTGGTCAACCCAATTTTCACAAACAAAATTAAACAAAAAAAAAAAATGGTGCATTTATCTTCCATTTATTGAAGATTAAAAAACACAATGAAGTGCTTTTTGATTAATGCATGTTTCTAACTGGAGGGAGGAAGGCGGTTGAAACATTTTTTCTGACATTTTCGTTTCTCTTGCTTCTCGCTTCTCTTCACCCATAAAGAGTAACGTCTGGGGGGAATATCGATATCGATACTAGGAAACAAGGAATCGATACCATATCGATTTTAATAATATCGATACATATCGGTGTATCGATATTTTAGCACACCCCTAGTAGAGATGAGAAATTCCAGGGCTGAAATTATCCTAATGATAGTGAAGGTGTATGGAGTTTAAAAACATAGTGGAACACTTCCTCTATTACCACATCACAAGGTGGAACAGAGTGTTTTCCGTTTGAGAGAAGACCTCAGCCTAAATATCCAGGGTTTGTGTGTTGAATGTGTGTGAATTAAACAAAATACAACTCCAGGCATGTTTTTGATGAGAAAACATTATAACATAAACTATAAAATTAAATAATATGGGCCCTTTAACGTTGTCTAAAGAGTGCTTTTATTATCATTATAGTATCAAGTTTATTCCTTAATATTGAAATGGAGTTTGAAATTATATTTTTGTGAGTTCACTGTTGCTGTACTTCCGAATTTAATGTACTGGTATTACAAATTGTGCTACTCCTATTGTGGCCCAGTCTGCTAACGGCGTAGCGTCACATGATGAAGAGGAGATCAACGAGCTCCAGGAGGATGATCGCGAGCTCTTCTCAGGCCAGCTGTGCAGCATCGGCATGATGGGCCGTGTGGCAGCAGACCACTGCATTCCCCTGCTCACAAGGTATACCTCCTATTGTACAGGTACAGCCCCCTGCCACATTTGTTGCCACATTTGGTGCAGAAAGCCTGTAGTGTCTCAAAGGTCCACAGCTAGCTAGCCCAAACATGGTCAAACCACAGCCTGGGGGCCACACACGGCCCTTTGGGCTTATTAATCCGGCCCGCCGAACGTGACCGAATTAGAATTAGAATTAAAATAGGTAAGGGGAAATATTGTTCAAATTTTTCTGAAGTGTTTATTGAACTGAAAATTAATAAATTAATTATTAATTTAATTAATACATTTGTAAAACTATTTGTTAAATGTTCCTTGCATATTCATGCTTTGCTACATGTTACAGGCCAATTCTCTAATGCAATATATATATATATATATATATATATATATATATATATATATATATATATATATATATATATATATATATATATATATATATATCCTTGCCCGGCCCCTGTCAAATTTTAGAACCCACTGTGTGTCAAAAAGTATGTCCACCAGAGCTAGCCTCTTGCACGGTCTCCATGGATATGGGAAAAACAGCTAATCCAACCAGTTCTTACTTGTGTCCTTAGCCACCAATATAGTTCACTCCTCACCACCAGGTACAACCTCCACCTCATTAGGTACACCCTCAGCCCCCTCCTCACTAGGTACAGACCCCTCCTCATCAGGTACACCTACAGCCCCCTCCTTATCTTGTACAGTCCCTCCTCACCGAGTACAGTCCCCTCCTCACATGGTATAGACCTCCTCTTCACCAGGTACACCCACAGCCCCCTCTTCACCAGGTAAACCCACAGTCCCCTCTTCACCAGGTAAACCCACAGCCCCCTCTTCACCAGGTAAACCCACAGCCCTCCCTTAACCAGGTAAACCCACCGCCCCTTCCTCACCACATACAGCCCCCTGCTCAACAGGTTTTGTGTGTGTGCAGCCTGTTAGAGGAGCGGGTGACTCGGCTCCATGGGCAGCTCCAGAGGACACAGCAGCACCTCATGGCCTCCTCAGACGTGGGAACAGTCGACCGCAAAGTCCTGGACGACCTGTACGAAGACATCCACTGGCTCATTCTCGTCTCAGGTCAGCGTTCGGCAGATGGGGTCTTCTTTCATAAATGGCAACATTAAATGGTTAATAAGAGTATAAAGTCATAATGGTGGGAGTCGAAGTCAAAACAAAGGTGCGATCTAACCAACATGGTTATGATGCTAAGCACTGCTTTGCATCACACCCGTGTGGCCGCTTGTTAGACTTTAATCTGAGCTTTATTTTATCACAATCTGACCAGAAAGAGGTTTAGTTTAGTTGATTTAGTTGGAATTACAACATGTGAGATGATTTTTACTGTTACACATCTAACCCTCTAATAACATTAGTCACAAACTAGCTAGCATTAACCAACAGGTTTTCAGTTAGTCACCGTCAATTTTTGTGTTGACAAGCACCTAAACAGGACCATGAATGCTTGTATTGATCACAAGAAAATCCATTGTGTCTCTTTTGAACTTTCAGACTTGACTTTCAGTTCTTAAAACATATTTGGCTACGTTTGCTAATGTGTGCATTGCGTCACGAAAGTAACTGCTGAATACCCCAGCGTCATGTCATTGCAAAGTATCAATATGAATGCTGCTTGTGTGCAAAGTACCCACATTTAGAATAGTAGACATGCCATTCAAATAATATTTAAAGATGACAGCGAGACTCATCCCCATTTCTGTGGCTATGGCTCAGAGCACAGCCCGTATCCTGCACAATGAGCCCCAGGGAACACGGTTAGTCCCTAAATCTTTAAAATGTCTATGGAGCCTTTAATGCTGTCATAATATATTCTAAACTTCACACAATATTGGCTGAATTCTAAAAGGGTCATCTGAGATATGAAAAATTGCTGTTTTATGCACCAAATGGGATTAATCTTCCTTATGGTGCGCCCCCCGGTGACTCTCTTGTTTATAGCGTTAATGTGGTTGTACTTTGGCTATTATTAAAGAGTATGTTCTATAAAGATTAAAGCTTTGTTTTCAGGGTACGTGTTGGCGGACGACCCTCAGGGCGAGACTCCTCTCATCCCCTCTGAGGTCATGGACTTCTCCATCAAACACGCCACAGAGGTGGACATCAACACTACACTGCAGATCTTGGGCTCTCCTGGCGAAAAGGCCTCCTCCATCCCTGGTTTCAACCGCACAGATTGTGTGATCAGGTGAGTCTCCACTCCAACGTAGGCCTGGACAGGTACTGTCCAAACCTTACGCAGACCGGAAACCTTCCCTGCAATTGATCAGAAGAACCTGGGTTAAGCACAGTTTACGTTTTGAGTTTTCTTTGCAGAATGCAAACAGTCTGAGCAGTCTAAATCATTCACCCTCTGTCCTCTCAGCACACAGGGGAAATGTGGCAGTAGAGACACATATGCTTAGGCCCACTCTGCAGCCCTTAGACCCCAGACTGTCCAAACTCTAATATCAACACATGGTTCAACCTAGGGCTGGGTGGGAAGTGTGTACAGACTCTGATGGGGTCAGCGATTTCCCATTACACTGGGGAAAACACTTATTTGACCCTCAACCTGACAAAATTGTACTGATTTCTTTGGTTTGTGGCAGGCTACTGTCTGCAGTGCTGCGCACTTCTGAAGTGGAGTCTCGGGCCACCAGAGCCAGTCTGACCCAGTTGCTCAGTCCTCAGATGGGGAAGGACATTGTGTGGTTTCTTCGCCGTTGGACCAAGAGTTACCTGCTGCTGGACGAGAAGCTGTACAAGCAGGTAGGGCTGCTTAGTCGACCAAAATTAGTTGTAGTCGACTTATCGTTTTCACATATATAAATACAATATAAGGATTTATACGGGACAACAGAGACTGAGAGCTTTAGCCCCAAGACCTTTTTAGTCAACCATCAGCAGAACATGGCTTTAGTCCACCAAGAATTTCATTAGTCAACTCCAATCCTACAAGCAGGTAGCACAGCTCTGAGCATGTTCAGTTTTGGTCTAAAGACTTTTCTCTTACAGATTAGTATCCCTCTGAGCACGGCGTTTGGGGCAGACACTGAGGGCTCCAGGTGGATTGTGGGATATCTGCTGGAGAAGGTCATCAGTAACCTGTCCGTGTGGAGCTCCGAGAGTGAGCTGGCCACCGACACAGTGGAGCTGCTGGTTACTCTGGTAGAGAGGAGGGAAAGGTGGCTCAAAGCAACACATACCAACACACTAACTCCCCAAATAGCTCTCACATGGCCCTCTTTTCAGTGAAATAGGTACCGCATTAGCATTACACAACTTAAAGACGTTTAAATGTGCTTCTGCTCAGAAGTAGAATTTGGATTTAAGAAGCTGCCCCCGTGCCCATGGTCAGAAAAGGTCCAATCCATGACCCAGAAAGGGAAGTTTGCACCAGCTCTGCATGACATCACTCACGTGTGCTTGAGTCAAAAGCAAAATAACGCAATATGTGAATTAATACTAACTTTTAGATGTGGGCCCCAAAGACCTCTATTTAGGCACAGATATGCATTCTTGCTTTACAAGAGCGTCATCAAATGAATGATTGCATTCTGTTTAACTAAAGTGGCTGTAATGTAATGAATTACCACTCAAGAAGAAGCTGCAATAATTAATGTTGTCTCCAGTTTACATTTAACAAGAGCTTTGTGAAGACTATATTCAGTGATGGAACGTAATGAAGTAAAAGTAGTAAAGTACTATACTTAAGTACACAATTTAGGTATCTGTACTTTACTTAAGTAAAATTTAAAGTTGATACTTTTTACTTTTACTTCACTACGTCTGAGAGCAGGCATCTGTACTTTTTACTCCACAAAATGTTTTAACTGGACTGAAAAGAAAGTACTTTTTATCATTATTTGGGAGAGCTGAAAGGCTGAGGTTTTATTTTTTATCAAGTTCATAATTTGAGCAAACAAAAATATACAAATAAAAATTTACAAACATATAAACCAGGTGTCGGTACATTTGGCCCCGGGTCAGTTTCTCTCCCAGAATAAAAAAAGAATTTCAAAATAAAAGTTCCGAAATCCGTATGAAATAGCTCTAATAGTATGAAATAAAAAGCAAGCTGGTTTTGTATTGTTTTTTATCCTTATTCTGGTTCCCCAGTTTTCAGTGGATTGAAGTAATTACATTTCTTACCATTTTGTACGTCTCTGTTTGAAAAGAGCAAGTCTTTCGTCCCGTCGTCTGGAGCAAACCATTTAGCTCCTTTAGCGTTGGTCTTCCTTTAATTATAACCTCCTGCTTCGACTGAAAGTCCAGTTTAGAAAAAAGCTTGAGCTTTAATATGTAATCTTCCTCCATTTAAAAAGTAGGGCCAGAGAGAAAAAAGTGAACGGATTGCTAAAGTTGACTTGCTAACTCTAAATTGTAGTTTGCGGCCCCTATTCTGCAGGAATTGCAAGAACCCCTGGGTTCACGAGCGCCCATGAGGCAGGGTAACTGGGGGCCTCAACCGGCGCCTATTCACAGCCGCTATAATGTGCTCAGCCCTTAAAAAGTTAAAACGGCAGCTTAGCTCACAGCACAGTCAGTCCGCGGTGAGGCACGAACAGCCTGTGCCTCATAGCACGTCTTTTCTCAGGATTTCAACGATAAACGTAAAAATTCAGCGATTTTGAGTAAAAAAAGAATAAAACTGCAAAGTTAAATAGAAATTAACTTTATAGTACAAATCATTGGATAAATATAACTATTTCATTTATTTTTCTCTGTGATGACAGGTGAGGCACTGCCTCACCTGACCGCACGTCACTGCTTTCATTGAAGTGCTTTATTAGGTTTTAGGGTTATGAGGGAACATGTTCATGTTCATTATAATTATAAAAATGAATTCAAGGATTAAATTTAGATTACTATTATTTAGTTCATCATTAGGCCAACTTGTCTAAGAATTTCTTTGAATCATACCATATGCTCCCATTTTTAAACCTCAATTTTAATTTGGCTTTGAGTTAAAATTATGAATGTAACACTAATTTAAAAAATAAAACAATAATAGGATAGAACAGAGTATTAAAATAATACAGTAAAATTGGTAGTAATATTAAGGGGCCACTGAGGATGGGCCAGCCCCTACTCCGCAGGGGCGGAGCTTGTGCTTCTGCTGTTACAGTTATAATCTGTGAGACCATTCTTTTACTTTTTCAATCACATCCAGCTAAAATTACTTCATAAAAGAGATGGCTCCACTGACCCACAGTTGATATCTGCGTGCCCCTTCATGTTGTGTCACCATAAACGTCAAGGTGCTGCGCTAGTGGACTGTCCTCTTATAATGTCTCCTTTTAACTTGGGAAGTACTCAACTCCACAGCAAATGGATAACACATGAAACATTTTTTAGAGACCTGCATAGTGTCTATTACTGCAGAGAGTCTAACTGTTAGATGTATCTGTGCGCAGGGCTAACCTGGTGGTGCAGTGTGAGGGTTGGTGGAGGCTGGCTAAGCAGTTTGCCAGCCGCAGCCCCCCACTCCACTTGCTATCCAGCTCTGTGCAGAGAAGCCTGATGAAGGCACTAGTCCTGGGGGGCTTTGCTAACATGGACTCGGACACCAAGCAGCAGTACTGGGCCGAGGTAAAGTCTTGCTCGTTACTGGTGTGTTCTAGTTCTGTTTTACTCATTTGGACCTCATGCTTAATGTTGTGTGAGCAGGTCCTCCACCCGCTACAGCAGCGCTTTCACAACCTGATAAACCAGGAAAACTTTGCTCAGATGAGTCAGGAGGAGGCTGTGAAGCAGGAGATCATCGCCACACTGGAGGCTCTGTGTGGCATCGCAGAGGCCACACAGATCGACAATGTGGCCTCTCTCTTCTCCTTCCTCATGGACTTCCTGTCCAGCTGCATTGGACTCATGGAGGTACTTAGACACACACAGTAGTGACTTTTAGAAGCTCTTAATAATGTAGTCTCCAACACGCATCCGGCATAGTATTTAAGTATTTTTATTTAGAATTCTACAATAAAAGACAAGAATAAAGTGAATGCATGACCTCTGACCTGTTACCAGGTGTACAGCAACACTCCAGAGACTGTGAACCTGATCATCGAGGTGTTTGTGGAAGTGGCTCACAAACAGATCTGCTACCTGGGAGAGGTACTCCGAGTCTAATCGCTGCAGCACTGCTATACTCCTACATACTACAGTAGAAAGGATTTATGAATGGCTATGTCTAACTTTGTGTTCCTGATGTCTGTGTGTGTGTGATGCAGACCAAATCCATGAGGCTGTATGAAGCCTGCCTGACACTGCTGCAGGTTTACTCCAAGAACAACCAGAGCCGAAAGCGCGGAGACTCTACGGCCGAGGAGGACCAGTACCAAGACCTGCTCCTCATCATGGAGCTGCTCACCAACCTGCTGTCCAAGGAGTTCATTGACTTCAGCGACACAGGTCACACAAGTGGACTGACTTTGAGTCTGTTATACCTGTTTTACCTGTTATCCTGTCGTGTTTACCAACCAGTGGGTACTTG
Source organism: Periophthalmus modestus (assembly GCA_019594935.1). Classification (NCBI taxonomy): domain Eukaryota; kingdom Metazoa; phylum Chordata; class Actinopteri; order Gobiiformes; family Gobiidae; genus Periophthalmus; species Periophthalmus modestus. The sequence continues at coordinate 5,664,467 of JAIEZT010000009.1, forward strand.
AATGGTTTCAGATTTTAACACAAGGTCAAATTGAGCAGTATAAGGATTTACATTTTTTTTTACTTGTGGTAATGTTTACATTCTTAGATTAAGAATGTGAGAATGTAAGAATGCATGGTTTGATTGTAAATGCATAGATGCTTAGATGTATTTTAATTGTTTGTAACCTGCCCAGGGACTGCCGGTGGAAAATAGCTTTAGCTAAATCTGATGTAAAGCATCTCTTTTATGAGATTATTGTGTTTGCACATGGTCCCTGTTAAATAAAAAAAAAAACTTAACTTAGAATGTTTCGGAGAATTTTGGAGTATAATTAAAACGAGACATTGTGCTTACTGAGAATATAATGGTATAGTTATGAGAGTGCAAGACAAAGCTCAGGCAGAACCGCTGGTATGCAGTATTTTTTTTTTTATCTTTCTTTTAAATGTACACATTTGAGTGGTGACAAAAATAGAAGTTTTTATGTTGTATTTGATTTTTGTCTGCGAATATTCCTCAGACAAAAAACATGGCTAAATATGAGTGCGTGCCTGCTGTTGCAGTTGTTGACCTGCAATTTGGTGTGGCGTTTCAGATGAAGTTTTCCGAAGCCAGGACCAGGGAGCCTCGGCCGGGCGCAGCGTCTCTGCAGCAGACGTGGTTCTGTATGGAGTCAACATAGTGTTACCACTCATGTCCCAGGACCTGCTCAAGGTATGTCCAAGGACCCACTGAAGGTACGCCCCAGGTCCCGCTCATGTTATGCCCCAGGACCTGCTCATGTTATGTCCCAGGACCTAATCAAGGTATGTCCCAGAACCTCCTCAAGCTATGCCCCAGGACATGCTCATGGAATATCCCAGGACCTATCTCGGGACCTGTCCCAGGACCTGCTCATGATATGCCCCAGGACCTGCTCAGGGTATGTCCCAGGATCTCCTCAGGGTATGTCCCAGGACATGCTCAAGGCATGCGAGATGGGATACAGTTCCAGACCCACTCGTTTTTGTAAAGCATTGTCAAACTGCGTGGTTCTGGCTGGCCAGGTAAAGAAGGTCCTGGGTTCAACTCTTGGGCAGCGTAGGGCCTTTCTGTATAGAGTTTGCTTGTTCTTTCTGTGCCTGTGTAGATTTCCTTCAGGTGCTCCTATTTCCCCTCCCACTAAAAACATGTACAATAAGCTCCTCCCCTCTGGCGCCAGGACTCCCCTGAAAATCAAATCTAATTTCTCTTCCATATAAGTGTTTGCCTTCTGGTCTTCCACAATTAGTTGAGTAGCATTATGGGTAAACAGCATTAAGGGTAAAACCTGTTCTCTTGTGCTCCTCTCCTTCCAGTTCCCTTCACTGTGTAACCAGTACTACAAGCTCATCACGTTCATCTGTGAGATCTTTCCAGAGAAGATCCCTCAGCTGCCTGAGGAGCTCTTCAAAAGTCTCATGTTCTCCCTGGAACTCGGCATGACCTCGTATCCTTGGCACTTCCTATGTAGGAGGTTTGTAGGGCCATTTCAGGGATGTGTGTGGTAATAGGGGTGTGTGGTGGTAATCATAATTGGGGTTTTGTTGGAGAGCTACCATCTGACTAACCTACTTGCCCCTGTTGTATTCTCACATAACACCACTAGATGCTATCTCTGTGCCAGCTTTGGTCTAACACAGGGGTCGGGAACCTATGGCTCGCGAGTCAGGTGTGTACTCTCACTTGTAGTCCTTTAGGGTCGGATGCCATCGTTGCTGATAGACTCGCGGTTACGGACTTTTTATTAACGTAACTCCGCAACCAACTGTGCTCCCATGTAAATTCAAACAGCACCTCAAAGCAGAGGCACCACGCTCTTTAGATATCGTCATTATGGTAATCTGCATCTGTTGTCCCTCGAAGATGACGAATGAGAGCGCAGGAGCCGTGGGGGATCGTCATCTTCGAGGGACAACAGAGGCAGATTACCGTAATGATGATAAAATATCTAAAGAGCCTGGTGCCTCTGCTTTGAGGTGCTGTTTGAATTTACATGAGAGCACAATTGGTTGCGGAGTTACGGTAATAAAAAGTCCGCAACAACGATAGCATCCGACGCTAAAGGACTACAAATGAGAGTACACACCTGACTCGAGAGCCATAGGTTCCCGACCCCTGGTCTAACAGAACAAGACCAGAAAGCACAGCTGAGCCTCAACAAAGGGCAGGTGAGGGAAGGAGAAAGGACAGGTTTCAGATCTGCCATCTACTGGTAACAAAAAAATTAAATAAACTTGATAATAAATTGATGGTAGCTTTAAATCATGATTGGGTGGTTGCGCTTGCATAAAATTGCATATTTTGCTAAATGTTTAATGTATCTAGCCCACTGTATAGTAGAAGACTCGCATAAATACAAATGTATGTCCCTCCACTTCTCTTCCCCACTCATCCTCTACTCCTATTTCTCTGCTCATCCTCCTGTCCTCTCCCTCTCCTCTGCTCATCCTCTACTCCTTTCAATCTCCTCTGCTCATCCTCTGCTCATTCTCCATTCGTCTATTCTCTGTTTTCCATAAAACCATAAAGCCAGCTTACTTTGACGGGAGAAAGTAAGCTGTCTTAGCTGACTACTTCTTCTTTCAAAGGACTTTTAATTTTCAAAGTCCCAGTCACAGTCCCATTGTCATCAGTCATCAGGCCTTGGTTCCTTGGATTCCTTGACTGTGTGTGCAGTATGAGCTCGGAGATCAGCCAGCTGTGTCTGGAGGCTCTCTCTCCACTAGCTGAGCACTGCGCCAAGAGTCCAGACAAAGACACGCCCCTGTGTCACGCCACGCAACACTTCCTCAAGGTGAGTGACAGCTTATACACAGACCACGCTCCCATAATCCTCTGCACTGCTGGCTAACAGACAGTCCTGCCTTGTTCACAGTTGGTGTTTGATATGCTGCTGCTCCAAAAACACAACACAGAGATGACGGTGGCAGCGGGAGAAGCCTTCTACTCCCTCGTGTGCCTACACCAGGTGAATGTAAACCAGGGAACAGTCCCTGAGACTGTGTGTGACCATAGTAAATGGAGTATTAAGATGCAACCAAAGCTGATGCTGGAGTTTCCTTGTGTGCTGACTGCCTTTGCTTGTGTCCAGGTGGAGTACAATGAGCTGGTGCAGACTCTGCTCTCCACACAGAGGGATGCGGTCATCTACCAGCGCCTTGCAGACGCCTTCCGCCAGCTGACGGCCAGCAGCTCCCCTCCCACTATGGACCGCAAGCAGAAACTTGCCTTCCTCAAGAGCCTGGAGGAGTTTGTGGCCAATGTGGGCGGCCTCCTGTGTGTCAAATAGCCCTGAGAGCAGTCAGTTACTGGTCCAACATCCAGACACACACGTGGGTGCTTGCCTGCACAGTGCCTGCAAAGCAGCCCCACCCCTCACATGAGACATGACACTTTATATTAAGACATGTGAGAGGCCAGAGTAACCGGTGTGCTGTGCTACACACAGGAAGTGCATATCCTTGCTGTGGAGTGCTTTGCACAGCACTGACACCCCCCACTCCCACCCTCCCTCAGCAGCAGCTCTCCAAGTGGACTGCAGTGAGAGGCTGCTCAGTGGGAAAGCCAATAGTTTATTTTTGTAATCCTTTATGGATTTGACCTCTCCAGACTCTGGCAGTCATGAGAATTCAGGGATTGAGGTGGTTTGCCAAGAAATAATGTTCAAACATAGAAACTGATACCATGTAAAATGCAAAGTTCTAATGAAGGATCACATGTTTTACATCAAAGCAGAGGAGACGTTATCCAGAATGACGACAAAGATACCAAAATAGATCTATACAGTATGTTCTGATTGCTTTGTTTAATTTCCATTTCAGCTAAATATATACAAACATTTATGTTCAGTTTTAAAACAAAAATCTGATTATGTAAAAACTCAGATGGAGGGCAGCAGTTTGTACAATTATTATATAAAAAAAAAAAAAAAATCTACAAATTCACAAATCTTCAACCTAATGAATGTTTTTTTTTGACACAACTGAACTGTTAAGCTGATTTCAGGCTGGATAAGCCTGCTCTACTTGGTTGTTTATAGGTCAGTGGTAATTGATGAATATTATTTACAAAGTGCTCATGAATATTAGGGGCAGCACAATCTCACAGGCCCTCCATCTTGGTTTGGGACTATTGACTACAATAATGTGTGACACTGTCATTTCTCTTTCTGCTCATTTTGCAGTTGAATACATTTTTCAGATGTCATTTTAAGTTGAAATATCCATAACAACCACTACTGATTAGATTGTAAAGCTGTGCAGTGTAGTGCAGGTTGTCCTCTGTGTTCTGACCCCCGTGGTGCCTTTCTCTTCTGAATGACAAACATGAGTCCGAAGTGCCTGTCGTTCACCCAGCACACGGCTACATCTCACCCAACCAAAAAGGACACTAAAGCTGTACATATGTATTATGAATCTACTAATGTGTTATTGAAAGCTATGGAAATGTTTTTATATTGCCAATAGAAGTTGCCTCATGTTCAGATTGTGGTGGTATGACTGGTCCATAGGTTTCTGATGGTTTGCAGTATTGTGGCACTGATGGGATGAGTTGAAAAAGAGTTGGACTTTATACAAGTTGCCAGAGGGAGTTTCACAGGTTCCCATTTCAGAGATGCACTGGAGTTAGAACATCTATGAAGGAGCTGACCACTGTGGCTCAGAAAACCTCTTTTCCATCAAGTACACATAAAGTTATTATAAATGATGTTGCCTTTTATTTTGGTATTAACACATAATTACTGTGGTCTCTATGCTGTCACAAAAAATGAATTTCTAAATGTGTCTTCAAACTATGCTATAGTATAAACAGTCATAAAACAGCATAAAATATTACGTTTAAGACAGCGGGAACCATGCTAACGCAGCACACACTGTACCATCAACCATCATCACTGTATAGGTTATGCACATTTTAATTGAGAAATGCTCCTCATTCCGCATAGTTGTGCTTTTATTGCTTCATTTTTGTCAGTGCAGCTATTGTTTTTGCCCCATAATTATCTCCTCAACACGGGGGCTTAGAAACATGTTATTTAAGAGTAGAAGGGTTTAGTTCAGCTTTGTCTGATCCTAAAGTCTATCAGTGATAAATGTTCTGCAGTGTCCCTGTTGTTTAGGTTTCATTGGTTTTCGACTAACATTTACTCGATTTTCTTGATTTAGATGTCAGGTACAAACGGGCGAAACTCAGTTTCGTCTAGGGCGGGACAATAAACCAAAAAATAAAACTATGCTTCAAAGGGTGTTGTAATAATGCCCAATCATAAATTCACCAACTATGTTAATATGATTAAGCTATTATTAACCACTTAACGTTCCATCGCCTTTTCTTTACAAATTTACAGTAGTGTACATACACTTCTGCGTCACCCACACAATCTACACATCAAATGAAACCTACGGCTCTCATCTTTCCGAATATGCAAACCATTTTCACCTGAAATCACCACAGTGCTGTCAGGAAAGCCGTTTTTACAGAAAAGCCAAAAATTTGCATTTGGACTTCACTTACCTTTGAGGTAGTGATGGGCAGATGATACCTCAGTGTGTGTATCACACTTTTCCCCTTGTGTGCCGAGACTGTATCACGCTGTGTTGGTAAGTGTATGGGCTCCATCTAGTGGTTTAAAAAATGTACTGCAGCTATACTACAAAAGAAACACATTGTAATGAGTTTGCGTAACTAAGTGCAAGATATTACTTTTTCCATACAGGTTTCCGTACAGGTCCAGAGAACATAATCCAGTCAAGTAATTATATCCACAAAATAAATTAGATCCTCCATGTCCAATCTGCTGCAGTAAAGTATTCAAAACGTGAAATCTGCTCCGTCATTTTTTGCATTTCTTTTATCGATTTCAGACATAAACTTCTTCCAATTTGTTTCTCAGTGGCTTTTTTTTTATCTGGCAAACTTCAAACTGAGGAAGCATCATCAGTACATGGCTGGGGTCAAAAGCTGTTAAAAGAAAAGTTTCAGGATGTGGTCGTAATGAGCTCTAAACAAACCGAATATAGCATTTGTGTGTTCAATTTCATCCGTTCTGCCCACCAGAGGTGGTGCTTTCACGCACTGAATGATCACTCTTGTGCATGTGCTGGTCGAGAAATAACATCAACAAATTCACACGTGATCTTCAGGTGGCCCAAATGAGGCTTTAAAGTCACGTGACCCAGAAACTCAGTACCTTTTTTTCTTCTCAGGCTTAGGTGGAGTGTGTTGTGACCCTGTGCAGATACTGCTTTGTTGTACAACTTTTCACTTTTTTTTTAAGCTGCTGATTCCTTAAAAGTTTCGTGGCCTGTGGTTGAAGTATATCACAGTCAGGTTAGTAAGTGCGACTCGCCACTCACAGGTAGGGATGGGCAAAATGAGGTTTCATGAGATGATGAGACCTCACAGCCAAGTGATTTAAAATGTGATTCAGTAATGAGATCTCACTTTGCTGTCACCTGCTGTTACTTTGCACACATTACAACCAAATTGTGCCGTGTTTTTAGTCTACATTATTTCAACTAACACATTGGTTATTTGTAAAGGCCTGTATAAAAAAATTAAATATGTCACACAAATATCTCTTTCACTGATTTTTATTTAGAAATACAACTTTTTCCAGGGTTTTAGGGCTGAGGCGGTTCCTTTTTTTTTTTTTGAAAGAATGTCTCCAGCCTTGGAGAATACTCTCTCACATGGTACTGAGGATGCCAGGGAGCACAGGAAAGTTTTGGCCAGTTTATAAAGGGTCGGGTACAACATTTTTGTTTTGGTCCAGTACATTAGTGGGTCTTCATTTCTTGGAATGTTAACCTCAGCAAGATACCGGTCTACTTCAATTGGTGCTTCTGCTGTTGAGTATGTTAGAATCTAGCACATGCCAAATATCATCTGAAAAACAAACAGTTAAGATCTATGTTGCAAAAAAAAATAAAATAAAAAAAATCATACAAATTATTGAACACACTCACTTGAATTTGAAGACAGATCTAGAGGAGTAGGTTGAGGCTGTGGCTCATGGGGATTTGCAGCATCTCTCAGAAGAAGCACACACTAATGTTTTAGCCTGTTTACAGCCTCCTGAGCTTTGGTTTGGCTCAAAAATCCCATCTTCTTGAAGCGAGGATCGAGCAGGGTTGGCAAGGTAAGTATACTTAGGGTTTCTAATCTATTATTATGCTCTCGCATCCTCCGCAACATGTTCTCTCCAAGCTTTTTGGCAATGGGGTGGGTCACACTAAGTACTCTAGAAGCCAGAGCACGGTGCACCATGTTCATCATTGGAATAATCTTTGATGCAGAAACTTTCATTTCTGCTGATAACTCCTCAGTTGTCTGGTGGAATGGTGCAAGTAGGCACAAAGCATCCTTAATAAGTTCATGTTCACATGAGGTTAAGGGGGCAATGTCTGTATTGAGGGATGCCAAGGCTGCCCCCACTGGTTCCCTCACCTCATAGTCTCTCTCCAGCATATGAAACGTACTGTTCCATCGCGTGTCCACTTCAATTATCATTTTCTGGAATTATCATTTTCTGGAATTTCCCCACTGTGGGACTAATAAAGGCTTATCTTATCTTATCTTATCTTCAAAGGCTGCTTGCCCATCTGCTCTTGTAGTGCCGTTAAGCGATCCTTGGCAGATGTACTGGTGCGAAAGTACGTTGCCAACTTCCTTGACTTCTGCCTCAGGTCATTCATTCCAGCTGTATCATCAAATGATTTTCTAACCAGCAAGTTCATAGCATGAGCTATGCAAATGGTATGTCTGACATTTAAAAGCCTTGCACAAGCAAGCATGTTTGCTGCCCCATCAGTGATGAGGCATCTAACCCTGTCCGCCAGATGTTCAGCCGTGTGGGACATAGGAAAATGATGTATACCCAGGAGTGTGGTGTTTAATTCATTGAACTCATCAATAAAGTGGCATGTCACAGCCAGATAGGAGTCCATTGACACTGATGTCCACATGTCAGATGTAAGACTCACAGCCACAGCTTTCTGCACCTTTGCCTTATTTTCCTCTTTGGCCTTCTGATATTTTGCCTCCACCATTCCTTTTAAAGTCTGTTGAAAAACACAAAAGACATAATTACAGGCATGCACTCATAATGAAAAATGAACAAAAAGGGAAAAAATGGCAGCACACCTTTCTGCTTGGGAGAGTGTATGTAGGGGCAACTATGGTCATTAATTCCCGGAGTCCCACATCTTCCACAATGGAAAATGGACGAGAATCCTTTATGACCATGTTTATTATTCCATCATCAATTCTTGCATGCGGGGAACCAATGATAAGGCACAAGAAAAATATCTAAAATAATATGATATCATATTGCATTGTGTTATTTTATTTTTTTTCCTCTTTATATCCACGTTTTTTCTACCAGTGTACCAGGAATCACTAGTGTACCTTGAGATGTCTTCAGATGTGCTTAAAAACTGTCCAAAAACCAGGACTAAACCAACGTTTCAGAAGGACAAGACCAGGTCGAAACAATTGCCAAGCCAGGTCTAAACTAGGAATGAACCAAGATTTCACCTGAACTAAATAAGTGGTGTGGTAAATGGTCACACCTTTATATAGCGCTTTTCCACCTTCAAGGCACTCAAAGCGCTTTACAACAAGGAACCAGTCACCCATTCACACGCACATTCATACACAGACACTGAGGGCGAGGTGGGTTAAGTGTCTTGCCCAAGGACACAACAACAGCATTCATCTGTGAGGGCTGGAATTGCACCTCCAACCTTCGAGTCAGTGGATCTAACCACTCAACCAATGATGTTTATGTAGAGAGTGGGATTTGAACCGCCAACCTTCAGATCAGTGGACAAAAAATTTGAGCATATCATTTTTGGTGTACATGATAAGAACTTGGACTCAAAAAAAAAAAAAAAAAAGGGCAATTAATTTAATCAGTATATTTGGCAAATTTTATATTCATAAAAGTAAATTTTCTTGTACAGCGTTGTTTTTTCCTGTTTTAATTAAGCAATTAGAATCCTACATATCCACTATCTCCAAAGGCTTCATGTAACGCTTGTAGGCTAGGAGTTTGACTACGACCACAGTAAGCATGATTGCTACAGGCAGCATCAGAAGATTGGTTCTTTTGGAGCCTGGGGTGTGAATAAAGACAACCAGCCAGTATTGAAATTTTAAAGCAAAAATGTATTGAAATGTACGTAAATAATAAATAAACAAAACAGACAGTAACGCAGTGAATAGGTGTCGTGGTGAGTGCAATTATTCAATGTCCAGGGTTTTGATCCAGAGTTCAGAGAAATTATATAAATCCAAGGGGGGAAAAAAAATGATCAGCAGCAGGATAAGTTCATTTAGTCCTACCGCATGGTTGGGTAGCTCGCCATCAAGGTGTAGAATGTGGAATGTGTTCCAGGTTCTCTTTTCAGTCCAGAAAAAACCTGACCGCTGAGAAGAGGAGAGTTTAAAGTAAGATGTATGTTGTAGTTTGCAATCCCAGCGTATTCGAAATGCCGAACACGCCACCCCACAGTGAGGAGCGGAGGAGACAGGTAATTGACCTGCTGTGACCCCGCAACTTAAAGGCAAAGGGACCGCAGCAACGGGAAGTGGCATTCACAGTAAGAGCTTTAGGAAATGCGGGTTACATTAAACAAAAAAGCCATATTAACATTTGAAGGTTGTTTGTCTTTAAAGTTGTCTTTATTTGTTGTTCTTATGTTATGTTGTGTTCTGTATCTTGTCATTGTAGTATTGACCTTTCTATATATATATATATATATATATAAAAAAGCCCCAGGATTAGAACATAGTTCAGAAGTGCCCTGGAAGCATAAGTATTATAATTTATAGTATGTAATTAATCTTTATTCCTCAGCTCGCTCTCGTCGCGCTCTCTCATGTGTGGAAACTGCGCATGCTCCATGGGCAGGACCGGATGTATCTAGCCGCTAAAGGCTAAACCATGACTTCTATGTACAGCCTAGTGAGCCTACCCATGGACGTGTCCATGAGTCCACCGTAAACACAGAGGTCTTTGGGGCTGTGAGACAGAAAGCTAACACCGTAAACATAGCAGTCTCAGGGACTTTTTCAGAAATGGAGAATGTGCTTTTAGCCGTCGAAGATGACGACCTTTACTCGGGTTATAATGACTACAACCTCGCGTTCGACACCGAGGTGAGTTCAAAACGAGTGGCTTGGTTATCTTCTTAACCGCTAAACCCAAGATTGGTGCATTGTTCTGACTAAACACAGTACTCTCACCAGCAGTGTCATACTGAAGTTTTAGGACTCACTCACTTATTTGTGACAGCGCCGATATTGGCCCCGTTTCACAAAGGAGATTAAATAAATTTAAGAGTTATTTTAGCGTTAATCTCCCCTCAGACAGACTACTCAGAGTGTTTTATTTCACTAAACAGGTTGAAGCACAGTTTAAAAGCTCAGACATAGTAAATCCTGAGTTTAACTGAGGGCACAAGACTTTATCAATAGATCCCAATAAAGAGCATTCACCATGGCAACGGTAAACCAGAGGAGGCATTTTAGAAGGACCGGAAGTCATGTGACTGGAAAATGTTTTGGACAGATCGTTCAGATTTAGTATAAAAGAAATGTGGAGAAGCACACTGTGTAGTCACTTTATAGTATTTTAGTATGAAGATGCAAATAAGATTACTCTAAAGGCCCACATATTTTTTTTACAGCCTACTTGCATAAAAAACAACATAATTTAAAATGACAATTTTAATATTTGATTTCAGATTTTAAATAAAATTTGTTAATTGCCATTTTTTTGCTCATCTAAAATGTTGAGAGCTGTAGCTTATTGTAGCTTATTGAGTTTTCAAATGTATCCTAGATTAATCAAATTTTAAAAGCGTGCATAAATTGAATTGCATCAGGTGTGATCCATGAATCTAATTTGCAATTTCTGACACACTTCAGTGTAGAAGTGGATGAAAGGTCAGGCTTGTAAGTAAGCTTTTTGCATAAAATAAGTGTAAAGTATAAATGAATATAAATGAATGAATGAAACTCTTTGCACCTGGTCCATCTGTGACTGACCAATTAGACTGGTTAAACTCTGGATTAGAGCATGGATCTAAGGCTTGTTCCAAATTCGTCAAATTGGTCACGAAGCTCCTAGCTCCTTCAGCCAAAACTGGATGTGCATCACACTCTGCCATTATAAGAACTGTCTGAATAGTCTGCTGAGTAAGGAAGGAGTTAGGAAAAGGATCCTGCAGGCTTCTTTTCATAGCAAGATCAACTGGCGGCCACTTCATAGGTACTGCAGTGTCAAAGAACTTGGGCCCAGAAAGAATTCTCCCATAGAGCACAATGCAGTTTTTTAGGAATTCAAGCTGCTCTTGTTAGGCTGACAGGGCCTCCACAGCTTTCTAAGATTCAGCCTAGCCCCATTCTGAGCCCGCTCTAGTAGCTATTGCTCTGATTGGTCCAAACTGGTCACTCAGTGCATGTTTCTGATGTCACACAGATGGGAGGCGCTAGCCAGTATTCAAGTAATGTGGAAGACTAAATTATTTTTGTTCCCCTGTGCCAGTGAGCACAGGTCATTGAAAACAATACAACGCCGTTTTGGGTTCACCTTTCAGATTTTATTATACTTCAGTGGGTTAGAGGGAAAAAACCTGCTCTTGACTAAGTTAGGTTCACAGAGTGAGGTACCATGGTGACTTACTCAGGGTTTAAGTTCACTCTCTCTGTGAAATTGAAAACTCTGAGTTGAGGACTAATCCTGCTTCTTGAAACGGGGCCATTGTGTAAGTGGATGAACATAGTACACGTCTTAACACAGGAGGAAAAGTTTTTCAGTAACTTTTTTATTTTTTTTTATTTTATTTTTTTTTGCATGTACCTGTGCTTTATGTTGCATTGGCACAAAATCAGCCTATAGGCAATAGCAGAAATCAGAACAGAAATTATGTTACCATGATTGTTTATTGGGTTTGGTCTGAAAAGAATTTTGTACTGTCAAAAATTACAATTCAATGTATCCTCTAACCTAAATAGATTTATTTTATTTAACTAAATAATGGTAGACAGACTTTAAATTATATAGAATGCAATTTGCACACACACTAAGCTTAACTCTCTTCTCTGTTAATAATGGCTTGAACATTCATGGATAACCAAAAGGTTGTCAGATTTAAAAGTGAACTATTTTCAGGTGTGGGATCAAAATATAAGCAGATTAAACAATTTGGAGCACTACCCGACCAGAGAAGCCACCAAACAGGCCGCTGCCCGACCAGAGAACCCGCCGAAAAAACACTGGCTGACCGTAGAAGCCCCCCAAAAAACATTGGCCGACCAGAGAAGCCCCCAGATAAACACTGCCTGATCAGAAAAGCCACCAAAGGTCACTGCTTGACCAGAAAAGCCACCAAAAAGGCACTGCCTGACTGGAGCTATCCGTTCTCCGCTTTCAAAGCTGAAATACAGTTTTGACTCTTGTAACATTATGGTTGCTAGGTAACAGTTATGGAATTACCTCTACATAGGTATCTGTCCCTGTCCAACCAGAAAGTAAAATTATAAACCAAAATAAGAGTACATAATTATTTAAATTAACTATGTTTTGGTGAAATTAGGAGTCTAATTTGTCATATTCACTATAACGCTAACCTGTGAATAACATTACACATTCACCCATTTTAGGAGCTGAATAATGATGTGGGGTTCCAGCAAGCAGTGAGAACCAGTCATGGCAGAAGACCTCCTGTGAGTGCATTCTGTCACATATATGTGGCATATGTCACATACACATATGTCACATGATGTACATGTCATATCTAGTGATGAGTAGATGATGCCTCAAGATGTGTGTAACACATTTCCAACACTGTTAATGCACTCTATAATGTCATCTGGTGGTTTGAAAAAAAAAACCTGCTTCCTGTGCAGAAGCACTGACATTCAGACACATGAACACAAATTTCTGGTAGACATGCTTCACATATACATGCGCCACAAACACACGCGTCATATACATGGGCCTGTGCTCACTGTCTTGTGTTCCAGATGACAGCCAAGTTCTCAGGCACCGCTGTCGGCTCCCGCCCGCTGGTCTCATCTCTCGGGGTAAGAAGTCTGATTTCTGTTTCTGGCTTGGCATTTCAGCATAGCAGTCTGACATTCTGTAGTCGTTCAGCCGATGAATTGTTTGATAGAGTCATCCAAAATTTGTATTGTGTAATTCACAATTTAATTTAGATTATAGGGATTTGTATGGGACAACAGTAGAAAGAGAAGCTAGTGAGAGAATGAGTTAGCTGAAGATTTGGTATTTTTAGTATTTATTAGGGCTGGCACCATAACACGTTTTATCGTGCTAACACCTCAAATAATTAATCGCGATTTTCCTCTCCTGCCACTTATACATTCACACCCTATGACTGTAAGAAAGTGCCGCTGTATAGGCAATGCGACAGAGACGAGTCCAAGCTCTGTCTGAATTTTCTACTCAAGTACAAGTATACAAAAAGAGTGATCACAGAGAAATGGCCCGCTAAAGTCTTCAAATTAAATATGTGCCCGGAAGATTAGGGATCTATCAGCAGCAATGCGCTGACTTTACCACGTGTGTCAAACAGTTTTACTTTGAAAAATACAGAGGTATTGATGTTTAGTAAGCAGAGAGCTGGTTTGAACCAGGACTAAACAAGGACTAAATCGGAGGACTGACATTTACCAGACCTGAATCAGAACTAAAGCAAGACTAAGCCAGGGCTCTACTAGCCTTCTGCAGAAAGGAGCAGCAGACTACACAGGACATAACATTCTAAGCCTATATTTGAATGTAGACATTAGAAAAAGACTAAAATACTGAGCCTTTTGATATTATTTGGATTTCATTTTTAAATAACCTGGCCCCAGATAAATTGAGAAAACATATTTGAGTTACAACAGCACAAGACCTAGTGAATACAACAGTATATTTAGGCCTAAATGGTAAAATAAAGAGCTATTTAGGAGCTAAAAAAAATTGAATTATATTGTTAGTGAACGCGGAGCTTAGAGGAGCTGCAAAGTTTTTTTTTTCCTTGTTTTGAAAAGTAAACAGAAGCAAGACTAGGCTTGGGCTTGACGGTGATTAGTTAAAAAATAGCTGGACAGGAAAAAAGACCAATCAGAAGCAGTGTTACGTGGGTGTAAAGAGTTACCTAACATTTAATTGGGGCTTGCACATGGTTTTATATGACCAAATGCGCTATTATAAGTGCATTATCTGGATATATATACCACGTTCCAAATTATTATTGTGCAAGTTGTGTTTCAGTGTCATAAAAGGAAAAAATTTTTGTTTTCCAATGAAATTTATGGATGGTATTGTGTCTCAGGACTCTTTGGTTCAGTGAAATCAATCTCAGATACCTGTTCCCATTAGTTTGCCAGGTAAGTCCAATTAAAGGAAAACTACTTAAGGACGTTCCACATTATTAAGCAGACCGCCATTTTCAAGCAATATGGGAAAGAAAAAGGATCTCTCTAGTGCCGAAAAGTATGAAATAATTGAATATCTTGGACAAGGCATGAAAACCTTAGATATTTTACGAAAACTTAAGTGTGATCATTGTACTATTAAGAGAATTGTAGCTGATTCAGAGTGAACACGGATTTTAGGGGCCGAACTGCATTGTCTTCATGCATGACAATGCGCCATTGTTCAATGGCTGCAAGAATTGTGAAGCTCCTATCAAATAAGGGGTCCTATGTTAAAATGTAACTTGACCCGCTAAGATGTTTTGATTTGAAATAGCTTTTAATTTCAATAATATGCTAAAGCTTCTAATTGAAAAATAAACAAATGGCCATTTTCAGCTCTTTACAACAATAACATGAACTGTAATTATTTGGAACAGTGCATTTAAAGTTTTTATTTTTGAAAAAATACTGTTATCATTGAGAGGTTTGTTGAGTAACATTCAAATTGTACTCTAAAGATTGAGGACTTGAAAATTAAGATGACAGTATTTTATATTGAAAAATAACATTTGCATAATTTGGAACGCAGTATATATATAACTTTTGTAGCTCTTCGCTGTTATTGGATTTAAAGCAGATGACAGTGGAAGTGCTGTGTGCGTGTAGAGTTTTGAGACCGCAAAAAAAATTAAAAAACATCTACTAGACGATAGTACACAGGCATCTACTACATTGTAAGTAAAGCGAATTACATCGGTGCATCCTCTGCAAGTGCTGCCATTGCATGTGTTTGATATACAGTATTCTCCTATCAGCATGTGTTTTAGGTTTTATCTGACACGACATTTAACCCTGCGTTGTTATTGTGGTTGTGTACAGGTGGCATTTCTCTTTTTTTAGTATCGCTACTTGTTCAAATGAATATCTAGTTTTGATACTAGTTTAAGTATCGATATGTATCTGATTTTTGATACTTTTTACAACCCTACTATCTGACATAAAAATAGAGCATATCTACAAAACAACATTGATGCATAACTCTTGTTTGAGGTGAATCAGGACTAAACTAATGTAAGCTTCCTGTTTTGTTTGGAGGCTCGGGGCCCGCTGGCTTCCTCGCTAGCTTCATCACTGGGTCGACCGCTGACTGGAGCAGTGCAGGTGAGTACTTCCTCTGGAATCTCCTGCCTTGTGTTTGAGAAGAGGCTGTGGTTTGGTTTGGTTTGGTTTGCTGCAGTTTAATGTACTTTTTCTAATTTAGAGTGCATTAAAATAGCATAATATCAAGTACAATGTACCTATTGTAATTCCATGTTAATAAATCTCAGCTGCATTTTTGTCAGTTTTCTGCTTGCCTCATGTAGATGTTGCTTTGCCTGGAATGTTTTAGTATGGTTTTAAATGTATCAATAAGTCAATATGACTATTTGTCCCCAAGGGGCAATTTAAGCACATTGAGAGTTAAAATACAATGATGATAAGGGAAACTCAAACAAACCTTGGTGCAGCTCAAGAAGTAGGGTCAACAGATCCAGTGTCAGGGCAGTTTAAAGTGAGTAACAGCCCTCAGGGTAAAAGTGTTCCTCCTCTGTGATTTCCAACATCACAGCAGACTCCATGGGGAGTGAGGTGAACTGTGGAGGCACAATGGGAAAGCCTCACTCTCACTCTACTCTGTTGTTTTAGTCAGCAATGAAACGGAACATTCCAAGTTCGTAACGTCTTTCTCCATATTTGGTGTAGATGGCCTTGTACATGGGTGTAAAAAGTCTAGCATTTCAGAGCTAGCTTGCTTCAGCATAGGAAAAACAAACTGCAAGTCACACAATCCAATAGTCCTTAACTTCTGTCGTTTGAACTGCGCATGCTGCATATCCTAGTTGGTCAAAATCCCAAAATGTTAAGTTAAAAATAAGATAAAAATGTAAAAAGTAAAAAAAAAAAAAAAAAGTGCACCAGGCAGTCATCCGCAAGAGCAGACAACCATGACCGTGACAACCTCCGATTTTATTTTGCATTCACACATAATTTATTGCTAACAAATGAATGGTTTGTTGGTGTAATTTTCTTACTTGTCTCCATGGAGATGGAGATTTGTTTTGTGCCATTCTGTGGAACATCCCAGGCAGAACACTAAAAACTGCATGGAGAATAGAAAGTTTCGGCCCCTACACCAGAAAGTGGCATAGTGTCCCTTTAACATTTCTCATGTTCTTATGGGACTGGCTCTTGTGCAGGACGGAACTGCACGACCCATGACAGCCATCCGGGCAGCAGGCTTCACCTCAGCCTTGACCAGAGGTGAGACACTTGCTCAAACTTTGTCACTGCTCACACTGCTCGCTTTTCTGTGTCAGGAATTTAACAAAAGACTAGATGGATAGGTAAATACTTTATTGAGCCCCAAAAAGGATAAATGTCAGTCTCCAATCAAAACAAACACCTCACAATCACACACAGCATCCACTGCCCCACTCCAAACATCACAGAACTCCACCACAGAGCAGCAGCCTGAACAACACAATCATCACACACTCTAGTCTAGTATCCTCTCCATAACCTCTTCAGCTCCTGCCCTCAGGCAGCAGAAGAAGGGCCTGCTTCAACCGGAGCTCTGTGCCGTCCGCTATCTAAGTCCTCCTCCACAAACTATTCACTGATGTACCATCTTTGTTTATTGATACTTGGCAGTGATATCACACTGGGGGGGGGGGGGGCAAAAAAGTGACCGTGACTAACTGAAAAAACTGATGGCTAATGCTAGTTAGCTTGTAACTGTAGTTTTTTTTGAAAGAGACTTGTTTAACAGCACAAATCAGCCCACTTTTGTAGTAGTCGGTTCTTTCAGATTAGATAGTGTTAAAACTACACTCAGATTAAAGTCCAACTTGAGTAACAGAGCTTTAGACAGAGCATGATCTCCATTTAGCTTCACCCCTCCAAGGAATGTTGATAATATCAGCTGCAAAGTATGAAGTGTGTTCCATGTGAAATGTCAATTAGTGTTATGACAAATTTCCTTCTGGGACAATAAAGTCATATGTATCTGGTTTCAGGCAGCACTTTTGATCCACTTGGTCAGTCCAGAGGTCCAGCCCCTCCCCTGGAGGCCAAGAATGAAGACTTGTAAGTGTACTGCAGTTTTATGTGCCACAGGGCTAGCATCAAGAGCACATCATCTGAACTGTAAGCTAGTTATTAATAGCTCATAGCTCATATTTTCTTAATAGATCATATCTAAATCATACATTAATTATACTCAATCATAAGGCTGATCTCAGCAATTCACAAATTGCAAATTATTTATTTATTTTTGTTGCAGTACAAATAAGTGCCATTAAAATAGCGTAGTAATAGCTGTGTGTGCTTGAGTTGTTGTGTGTTTTAGGCCTGAGGAGAAAATCAAGCTGCTAGAGAAGCGGGTGAATGAGCTGATCGAGGAGAGCTGCATGGCCCACAGCATAGGCTCCTCACAACTGGTATATTCTCTTCTGGTTCATTACAAAGTGCTTCTACAGCTTTTAATCTGTCTTAACAATATGTTCTGTGCTTAAGGCTCTTGAAAAGGCGAAAGAAGCCGGCAGGAAAGAGCGTGCACTGGTTAGACAGAGGGAGCAGGCGGGGAATGGGGACCATGTCAATCTAGACCTGACCTACTCTGTAAGTAAGCTCAGGCAGCTCCAACCATTCTATATCTGTGAGCCAGGTGTGATGAGAGAGGAGAGGAGTGTGTGCGTATATGTGAGCCAAGGAGAGGAATGTGCACGTGACCCTGTGTGTGTGAGCCAGGGAGAGGGGGGCTAATGTGTGTGATTGAGCCAGGAGGGGAATGTGCACATAAACCTGTGTGTGTGCCAGGTGCTACTTAACCTGGCCAATCAGTACGCCAACAATGAGATGTACACGGAGGCCCTCAACACCTACCAGGTCCTCATCAAGAACAAAATGTTCAGCAACGCAGGTGAGCCACAGTCACTATAATCCCGCCCAATTACCGTCTGCTGTGTGAGGCTCTAACCACTCACCTCCTGCTGTGTAGGGCTCTATCTAACCACACCTTCTTGAAGGTGGCTTCTCATCAAACAGATGCCTACACTAAAAACATGTCAATATTTTGTGCTTACTTTGTGCTGTAAAAAGTTTTGTTTGATCTATTAGGGTTGTGCTTAAGATACTAGCAATTTTATTTTTTGGCCGATGACATTATCCAGCCCCCACAATGTTAAATGGCGCTTATAAAGGGCATTTTGTTTATACTGCTTTGTCCTGTGACTATTTTTGTTTGTGCTATTTCTAAAAATATGAATACTTAGCTGGCCGAAAATTATGTCACGTAATTTCCGCAAAAATGAAAACAGCGGGTTTAGCGAAACTCCAGATGGAAAATGATTGCAAGTGGTGGGAACGTATATATTCATCTTTAATTATTTGCTTTTGATTTATATATCATATTTTTGGTGGTCATTACCTGATCAAGCATGTAGTAATTTGAACATGTAGCCAACAGTGCCCTTGCACTACATCTCAAATGCAGATACAGACTTACTTCTGTCTCAAACTGAAACATTGTTTTGAAACACTAACTATAATAGAGAATAGTGCTATCTATTGGCTGTCAGCTAGAACTACATATGATAGAAAAACATTGGCAGAACCACAAAAGGCTTCATTTGCAGAGGTCATGTGATCTGAAAAAGTGCATTGAAACACTCACTTAAAACCATCTCTGTTTCAGAAAATTTAAGCCAGTTTCAAGCTGTGGGTTCAAGCTAAACATCTCTTAACACAGGAGTTATTGAGCATGGGACTAAATGACTTGTGCTTGTGTGCAGATCATTTTTGCAGTGAGTAGTTAAGGTGGTTATGCTTCCTAGTTTTAAAACATGAATTACATTAAGGTCAGGGTGGGGTGTAAAGGCTCCAAGGACAGAGAGGAATCTTTGATAATGTCAGTGAGACAGTTATATGCGCATAAATGTACTGAACCAGTGTTATTAGGCATTCATTCTATTTTATTTCAGTAGATGCAATGTTTCTGACTGAGTCAGCTCCTAAATGTGATCAATTGAAACCATTAATTTTAGTACAAATGACAAATCAGAAGTCACTTCTTATCCTGTTTGGCTCCAGTAATGATAGAAACACTTGAGATTACCATTGTGTGCTAACGATACTAATGATAATTAAAACTGCAAGCAGTGATAAAGCACCCTCGCAACACTTGTGACCGCAGAATGGCACGCCACAGTGGGAGGGCTGCATATCAACCTTTGCTTGACATGTGATTCAATATTTCCAGTGTCATGTTGAAGATAAATGTTTACGCCCATTGTAACTTTGCACGGGGCGCTGGAGAGCCATTTTTAGAGATAAAATTTTTATCCAAACATCATTTTGTCCAGCGCTTCAAAAGACAGAAGCTACATTAGGTTTGCCTGAATCTGACGATGTTTGCAAAAGATTTTGCAAAGGATTTTTTTGTTTTCAAAATGGCTCTTTCGTTAAGAGCTCATTATGACTGCACTCTGAAACTTATGTAAATTCTTTTAACAACTTTTGACCCCAGATATGTCCCGATGATACTGTCTCAGTTTGGAGTCTGTCGGATAAAAACCCTAAGAAAAGTTTGTTAAAGTATGAGGGCTATTGTTATATCTTCCCTTACTTCTCAGGTAAGATAATGAAGAGAAGGAATCTTGGAACAACGGAATTTATTACTTTGTGTGGCGGGCATGAACACACACAGACAGTTCTTGAGTAGTGTTGGGTGTTTTTAAAAGTTGGTCCACATGGCGGCGCCAAACTCCATCAGCTGTTTGGACAGTGTAGGAGACAGGGCCAGTTTGGGCAATGACAGTGGCAGGAGCCCACTTTACCTTACTCTGGTAGTTTCTAGCCAGCACTGAATCTCCAGGTGCGAAAACTCGATCTTTTGCATGAATGTCTCTGTACTTTACTTGTTTTCGTTGGTCTGCCTGAACAATGTCTTTTACTGTTGGAGGTTTGAGAAGGTCCATGCTGGTTCGAAGTTCTCTGTTGAACATAAGGCTTGCAGGAGATGCCTTGGTGGTTGAGTGTGAAGAGGTGCGGTACTTGAGAAGAAACTCATGCAGTCTTTGGTGCAGAGTGCCTTGTCCTTGTGAGGCTTTCAGTGCATGTTTGAGGGTCTGCACAAACCTCTCTGCTAACCCGTTTGTTCCAGGGTGGTCTGGAGCTGACTTAATGTGTTGAACTCCATTTGCTTGTAGAAAATCAGACATTTCTTTTGACACGAGTTGGGGACCGTTATCTGAGATGAGCTGAACAGGAGCCCCAAAACGGCTAAACATCTCTCCAAGCTCCTCAACAGTCTTTTCTAATGTAGTGGATTTCATGGTAGCTACCTCTGGCCACTTGCTGTGAGCATCGACAGCGATCAGGAACATTCGGTCCTCAAATGGACCCGTAAAGTCTATGTGAATGCGGTACCAAGGGTCCTGTGGAAAGTCCCATGGATGCAGAGGTGCTGCAGGTGGGTTGTTACGAGTCTTTTGACAAGATGAACAACTTTTGGCCATGTTTTCTATTTGTTTGTCTAACCCTGGCCACCAAAAATAGCTCCTAGCCATTTCCTTCATTTTCACTATCCCACTGTGACCTGCATGCAGCTGCTCTAACATTTTAGAACGCAGTGACTGTGGAATGATAACCCGCCTTCCCCACAGCAGACAACCTGACTGAACAGAAAGTTCCCACCTTCTATCAATAAAAGGTTTGAGAGCAGAGCTATCACCTTTCGATTGTCCTTTAATTACCATGTCCATGACTACTGACAGGTCAGGGTCATTTCTGGTTGCCTTTTTCACTTGGGCAGCTGAAACTGGTGCCTTTTCCACGTTTTTGAAATAGAAAATGTCCACTGTGTTAGGTTCGTGTTTGGTAACAGGGAGTGGTAACCTGGAAAGTCCATCTGCGTTGCAATGAGAATCAGATTTGCAATACTTTATGTCATATGAGTGAGCTGACAACAACAAAGCCCACCTTTGAAGACGTGAAGCTGCAAGCGATGGTATTCCTGTGTGTGGTCCCAAGATCGTTGTCAGGGGTCTGTGATCTGTTAACAGAGTAAACTTCCTTCCATACAAATATTGGTGGAATTTCCTCACTCCAAAAAGTATGCTCAGTGCCTCTCGTTTTAACTGAGCATAGTTAGACTCTGCCTTGTTCAATGTCCTAGAGGCAAATGCAATTGGTTTTTCCTCACCATTTGGAAATATGTGTGAGATGACGGCACCCACTCCATAGGGTGACGCGTCACAGGCCAGTTGGATTGGAAGTGAGGGATTGAAGTGTGTGAGAACTTCTGAAGTGGTGAGCGCCCTCTTGGCATTCTGAAAAGCTTTCTCAGTCATTTGTCCATTTCCATTTCTTGTCTTGACATAACAGTTCATGTAACGGCTTTAACAGTGATGCAAGGTTAGGTATAAACCTTCCATAGTAGTTCAAGAGGCCTAGAAAAGATCTCAGTTGGCTCACATTTTCAGGTGAGGGTGCATCTACAATAGCAGCTATCTTTGAAGGAGCTGTGTGTAGGCCTTTTTCATCAATAACGTGTCCTAGGTACTCCACAGATGGTCTCAAGAACTCACATTTCTCCTTGCGAAGTCTGAGTCCATACTGTTGTAGCCTCTGGATTGTAGCATCCAGGTTGCGAAGATGCTCTTCGTTGTTTGCACCTGTGCAGAGAATATCATCCAAATAACACTGTACTCCTTGCAATCCACTCAGGATCTGATCCATGGCCCGCTGAAACCGAGCCGGGGCCGATGTGATGCCAAAAGGTAATCTGCAATACCTGAAAAGTCCTTTGTGCGTATTAATCGTTAGCAACTCACGTGATTGTTCATCCACATGCATTTGCAGATAAGCCTGGTTAAGGTCAATTTTGCTGAACTTTTGACCTCCGCTCAGATCAGCAAACAAATCTTCAATTAAAGCCAGTGGATATTGCTCTATACTGAGCAAATGGGTTTACAGTCACTTTAAAGTCTCCACATGTCCGTATTCCTCCATTCTTTTTGGGAACTGGCACAATTGGGGTGGCCCACTCACTGGTTGTGACAGGCTCCAAGACTCCACTTTTAACTAAAGAGTCTAGATCTGCTTCAACTTTATCACGTATCGCATAAGGCACTGTTCTGGCTTTCATGAACACAGGTTTGCTTCCTGCTTTGGTGTGAAGTTTCACAATGATTTCTTTCATGCTACCTAATTCATCACGAAAAACCTCTTCATTTTTGTCTAGAATGGCTTGCAGTTGTGAAGAGCCATTAGAAAGCCGGCAAATTTCTTGCCAGTCAAGACGTAGTGTTTTCAACCACACACGTCCCATAATGGGAGCAAAGTTTCCCTTGGTGACATACACTGGGAGTTTGGCCGTTTGGTTATTACACCGGACAATAATATCAGTCATTCCTTTCATGTGCACCTTGTGCCCAGTGTATGCTTTGAACACTGTGTCAGATGGGCGCAAGGGAAGGTGACTCATACACTGCTTGTAAACATTATATGACACAAGTGATGCCTTTGACCCGGTTTGTCCCAGTAGCAATCTGCACTTTCATCCATATTCATTACATGTACTATGTTCACTATACTGTTTTCTTCAGAGGAAGAGCTTTGGCTATACTCTACTGCATTTACATGTTTTTTCTTTTTGAATTTGTCATAGCCTCTTTTATCCTTTTTCTTTTCTTTGTCTGTGCCTTTTTTATTTCGACAGGCACGCTCTACATGTCCTCTCTTCCCACACTGACGACAGTCCATTTCTTTGCACCAGCAGGCAGAAGCATGGTGACCTTGTTTACCACACCTAAAACTTGGGCCCTCAGTATTGCTTTGGTTGTTTGCAATTTTGTGCACTCTACCCGTTGTGTTAAGTTGTTGAGCTTCCTTAGATGCGTTTTCCATTGCCACACTGATATCAATAGCCTTTTGAAGTGTTAAGTCATTTTCAGTTAGCAACTTTTTCTGTGCTGCCTCATTTCTTAATCCACACACCAGTCTGTCTCTTAACGTGTCATTCAACACATCACCAAACTCACAATGTTCGGCTAGTTTCCTCAAAGCAGCTACGAACATGGTGACAGACTCCCCTTCCTCCTGATTTCTTCTGTGAAACCGGAATCTCTACGCGATGACAAGGCGCTTGGGTGAAAAGTACATCGTGAGAGTGTCCACGATCTCTGTACGTCTTACTGCCAGGTTTAGCTGGTTGCAGCAAGTTGCGAAGCATGTTACACGTCTTTGGTCCTATTACACTCAAAAATGTTGGCACTACTTTTTCAGCCTCGATGCCGTTAGCCTCCACAAAATAGCCAAAACGCTCTGTATACGAGCTCCACTGCTCCACGGTTTGGTCAAAAGGGCCAACCGAGCCGATAACTCCCGCCATTTGCACCTGGTTATACAGCTGTGCCACTTGTTACGACTGTGTTACTCTTTCTAGCTTCCACGGTCCGTGTATTTAGTCCCTTTTACTTTTGTGCCGCTCCGTTCTTTCCCGCTCATAGTAAAAAAAATAGTCCGCGAACCTTGCCGTGTTCCTGGGCAAAAAACACCGTCTATCACCTGAAGCACCGCGACCCGCAGCAAACTTCAGCAGCACCGTGATCGTCTCAGGGTCAGATGTTCTCGTCGCCACTTTTGTTATATCTTCCCTTACTTCTCAGGTAAGATAATGAAGAGAAGGAATCTTGGAACAATGGAATTTATTACTTCGTGTGGCAGGCATGAACACACACATAGCACTCGGTGTAACAGTGCATTAATACATACAATGTTGTGCTTAGTAATACGTAACTACAGTTACAAGAGAGGGTCAAAATACATAACGGCTATCTGTATAATTAGATTCAAAATGACCGCCTTCATATCATATCATAGTGTTAGGGTGTGGCCCCCATAGACATTTTTGCTCAGGGTGTGTGTACCAAGTTTCATTAGTCTCTGATAAATTAAATTTTTCTGCCCCATAACTGTGCAGGAGGCACTGGAGAGCTATTTTTAACTAAGCCACCGCGCCATCCTGCAACGTAGATTTTTGGCGACGTTATGGAACTTAAATTTGAGACGATCTTTAATTTTGTGCTGATTTTCAAGAGTTTTTGAGCATTTTCTTCTTTCTCTCAGGAGCGATTTAGTTGCGGAAAGGAATGAATAGGCCAGGGCCTGGGACAAAGTCTCAGCAAGGGACTAAATAAAACTTCATCCAGAGCCTGAAAAATGGCAAAAATCAATTAGCAAATGCAACCTGACATGCCATTGACCAGTATCAAAAATTAGAACTCGATGAGCTCCAATTGTGACCCCAAGAAAAAATAATGAAAGACGACTCGGTAGTGCTACCTCAAACTTTGACTTTTATGGGTTTATGATTATGATTTTGTCAATCCTGGGTTTGATCCAATCCCCAACTTCCTGTAGGGTTTTGGGGCAGGGCCATTTTATACGTCCTGACGTGACCTATTTTTGACGCCGGGCTCCCATTGGTGCAATGTGAATCGATTTTTGAGGTGGCACTACTGAGCCGTCTTTCATTATTATTTCTTAGGGTCTTCATTCAGAATTAGAGCTGACTGAACTCTAATTTTCACTACCACTTGTCTATACATTGTTTACTGCTTGATTTTTAAATATTTTCTGCAAAATTGTATTGATACATTAGGGATCTCGCACAAGTAGCTGACTCGTCCCACCCCTACATTCATGCTCGGGCCCTAACTAAGAAAACTAATTGTATAATTACAGGGCAAAATCTTAACAAACACGAAATCAGTACTGACTAGTTGAGTGTCTTAGAAACACAGAGTCACAGTAGTGACAGAAATGCGAGAAATACATTTTACACAGACTAAACAAGTGCCTCTTTTACATAGTAAAGTACAGAGACTTGGCAAAGACACATGGTAACACAAAATGGCATACTGGTCACAAAGGTCAGCATCCTGAGCAGGCGTGCCTCCTTAAATAGGGGAGTTGGCAGCAGGTGTGGCACAGGCTTGGCACAGGTGTGGAACAAGATTGGCCAGTTGGGAGCTAGGTGCACCAATCAGGGGCCAGTAAGCAGCAGCCAACCAGTAGCAGCCGGGGAAAACGGCCAGAATTACAAGGGGAACAGAGACAAGATTCAGCCACACAAAACGTAAGAAACGTACTAAAAGGGGAAAGACAAAGGCCTGGGGCCTAATATTGCCAAGTTCCTGTTGGTTTTACAGTGGGGTCATAATAATCCTTGTTTTGAGAAACTTGAATTTTAGACCATAGTTGGCTTACTCTACATCATTTATTTAGTCTACAAAAGTGGTTCCCAACCTTTGTGTACTCATAAGCACACATATTATATAATACTTGGAATATTTGTAATTGTATGAAAACATGTGCATCACTTTTAAAGCTCTTGGGCAGGCCTAGGAGATCCAAATAATGCAAATATGGAGGCCTTTAAGACTGGTTCCACGTCTGGCACTCAGCCAATCAGACCTCTCTCCTTTCTTCTTTTGTGCCATGTCCTTGCAATAGAAGATCATTTTTAAAAAATATTATTTTCTTAAAAGCCTGCTCGGCTCGAAACTTAGCTTCTCGGGTCAGAGAGCTCTGCCTGCCTGGCTCGAAATGTCTGGAAGAAGAACATTGCATTCACTGCATCCACCGCATCCACCGCATCCACCGCATCCACCGCATCCACCGCATCCACCGCATCCACCGCATCCACCGCATCCTCCACATCCACCACATTCACCACATGCACCACATCCACCGGCACTTGTTGAATTTACTGGACTATAGGCTACTTGATATTGTCACAAATAAAGCTGGACTACACTTGCAGTGGATTGCTTCATGTTGGAAAATAAAACTGGATTCACGCACAATCTCAAAGGAAGGCAGAGAATTGGATGACAAATGCTTTTTTTTTTTTTTTTTTTTAATTTATTATGAATACTTTTTATTCATTAGATGACTAGATAGATTAGATTAATAATATGTAGGCTAATCGGTTTCATAGCGAGGCCTAGAGAAGTAGCACCTCGTGCTTACGGGCCAGAGTAAAAACAGACAAAAAATATAAGCATAAACATGGACATAATGCAATATGGCCTCTGCCTGTTGTGTACCATGCGGAAGATTGGGCCCCATATGTCAATTTTCTTTTTTTTCCTAAATATCTCACTGGTCTACAAATAGTATAGTTGTCAGAACACATCAGATACTGTCTTTCTGTGCAGGCTGGCCACACCCAAATTTTATGGTTTATCAAAATTAAAATAACTAGACTGTATTCGCACATGAGTCTAGCTCATTTTGATTAGTTTTTCACATTATTGAATGAAAATCCAGGGTGTAAAAAAATGAGAGGAAAATTTTTTGCTAAAATTGGCTTCTGCCCACAATGGCTGACTTCCTGTATGGGTGTTGGGTGATATCATAGTATCATTTTTTTACTTGTATTGACCCCTATGTGTGTACCAAGTTTCATTTGTTAATGATGAAAAAGGCCTCTCATTGCTGTAATGTATTTTGAATTTTGAGGTGGCGCTGTTGAGTTATTTTGCAACAATACAACGTGGTCTTCAAAAAAAAATTTTTTTTCATCAACCTATAATAATGATAAATAATGATAATAATTATAGTCATCATACTTTTTTATTATTTTTATTTTTTATTATTTTTCTCCTGTAAGGCAATGGCTAGAGTCACGTGTCTTTGACACTTTGTGCCCCATCACAAATAAGCCCTCTGCATTTTCACAAATCCATGATAGACTTGAATTAATTTTTTAAAGTAAAATTTTAAGGGAGCACTAGAGAACCATTTTCTTAGAGAGCCTTGATTTACATATCTTTGCATTCAGCCATGACTACACCCAAAGTAGAAAATGTAATTGATAATCTAATTGCCCATTGGTTTAGTGTCTTTTGGCCAGTTTTGAAGTGTTTGTGATGAAAACTATGTAAGGAGTTGTGCTAAGTACGGCGGTGTGCTCTTTTGTCATTCCTGGGCTTGATCCAATACTTTTTGCACAGTTCAGGGTGGGGCCATAAAATAATTTGTTAAGTTCTATATTTGAAGCAGAGTTTGAGATTTTTATGTTGACATGACATGGTTTTTATCAGCCCCTTGTGGGGACATTGTCCTTTGCTCAGGCCTAATAAAATGTGTGTATCCAGCAAATGATCATTAATGTACATTGTTCTCAAACTAAACTTAAAGTGGAAGGCTTTGTAATCTTAAGCTCCCTTTGCTTAATTTTTAAAAAATGCTGTTCTTGTGCTTGATTGTCTTTCCATAACAGGAGTCATGTTTCATCTGCTTGAAACTGTCTTTGATTGTTACACTCACAAAAATATATAACATAAACATATAATTGCAGGCCAGAGCATTTCGTGCTTGAGATTGTGGGAGATTTGGCAGCTTCTATAGCTTCTATAAAGTAATTAAAGACTGGCACATATTTTCCCACTGCCTGAGAATGCTTTGCTTCTGTAGTTTTGTGGAGTTTTGGGGAGTTATGCTAAACCTGCTTCCGTCAGCTGGCTGGAAATGACATCGTATAATTGCTGCAAAAATAATAATTAATATTTTTAGAAATATGCTAGCACAAATGAAAATAGTCTCTCAACAAAGCAGCACAAACGAAATACAAACAATTCATATAATGCCATTTTTAAGCACTACTTAACATTTTGGGGGGCTGGATGATGTCATCAGCCCAAAATAAAATTGCTAATATTATACTAAGAACCATTAACGGCACAAACAAAACGTTATAACTGTACAAATTAACCAGAAAGATTGAGGCTGGGTGGCCCCAGTTTGATAACTCACAAACTAACGCAGAAACTAAACAAAACTTCTTGCAGCACAAAACAACCCTCGTCTCCTCCTGTGCTCTAAGCACATCAACTCTTATAGGACCATATGCTCTTTGTATTCACATCACAGAAGAGGATATTTTAGGGAAAAAGCAACTTTCTCTATCATTACTGTCATAATTACATCCTTGCTGCTATGTGGGTACAGAATTGAAATACTTTTCTATAGTTAGCTGACATGACAAATGGCTAATTGCATTGCTTATAGATGAGAAGATTCAGATTTTCTTTATGAAAAGATTTAACTTTTTGTGAATGTGTGCTTAAAAAAAAAAAAAAAAAAAAAAAAAAAAAAAATATATATATATATATATATATATATATATATATATATATATATATATATATATATATATATATATATATTATAAAAATGTATATATTATAAAAATGTATATATATTATAAAAATGTGTATATATATATAATAAATATATATATATATATATATATATATATATATATATATATATATATATATATATATATATATATATATATATATATATATATATATATATATATATATATATATATATTCGTGGTACTCTGACAATAAATACTAGCATTTGATTGGCTACTCAGTCTTTCAATTAAACACCTGGCAGAAATGAATCATGTCCTTTGTCACAGAAAATGTATTTGGAATGTATAAGTGATAGTGTGCATTTCAAATGTTTCATCTGTCAAAAAGGCAGACTAAAGGTCAATATGGCAAACATCTATGTGAAGCAGAAGAACTATCCCAAAGCCATCAAGTTCTACCGCATGGCTCTGGACCAGATCTCCAACGCCCACAAAGAGGTGCGCATTAACATCCAGCAGAACATTGGCCTGGTCTTTGTGCTCATGGGACAGTACTCAGACGCCATCACCTCCTACGAGCACATCATGAGCGAGTGCCCCAACATCAAGGCTGGCTACAACCTGCTCCTGTGCTACTTCGCTCTGGGGGACCAAGACCGCATGAAGACTGCCTTTCAGAAACTCATCTCTGTCCCTCTCAACATTGATGATGAGGACAAGTACATTTCACACAGTGTGAGTACTCTCAGTACTGCCAATTCCTGTTAAAATTAAACCCTAGGCCCAATGGATGAACATATCAGGGATAAATTCAACTATTTCAATAATTTCTGTAAAAGCTGATCTTTACTTTTGACTCTGTAGTCTTCTTATAGAAATGAAATGTCATCTGCTTACAGCTTTATCTGCTTGTGTTTCAGGATGACTCCACCTCCAACATGGTCATCGAGGCTATCAAGAATGACCGGCTTCATCAGATGGAGAGGAATCTGTAGGTTCCCTGTGAACTTCTGTCATGTGTATGAAGCTATTTATTCACACGTGTTACACTCATGTTTTTCTGTAGAAAAGCTCTGGCTGAAAAGTACATTATGACAGCAGCCAAACTCATTGCTCCAGCCATCGAGTCATCCTTCGCCGTGGGCTTTGACTGGTGAGTTCCTGCTCTGAACATGCTCTACTTCATTCTTAAACATGTTTGGTTCATAATTCAGAACATGATTATTTGAAACTATTTCTGTACTACTAAAGGTTAGCAGGTAGATAACAAAGATTTTGACATTTTAGTGATGGTTTATGATTCAAAATGCATTAAAAGCCACTTAATATTAGATATGTGGCTTTGTTCCTGGTTTTGAAAAGCAGAACAAGCTCCCATATCATTCACAATAGATTTTTTAATTGCACCTTTTTGACAAATAGTATTTAGGGAAACTACTTCTCAAGTAAGGCTCATTGCATGAGTAACTATCTGAACGTAGCATCTAATTTATAATTTGAAGTTAATGTACTTGGAAGGATAGAACCTTACATAATGCACACAGCTGTGTGTGTGCACAAAACACAAATATTCAAATCATTTTATATGATTTGAA
The DNA here is from genome assembly GCA_019594935.1 of Periophthalmus modestus. Classification (NCBI taxonomy): domain Eukaryota; kingdom Metazoa; phylum Chordata; class Actinopteri; order Gobiiformes; family Gobiidae; genus Periophthalmus; species Periophthalmus modestus. Next base: position 5,694,722 of record JAIEZT010000009.1, read on the forward strand.
CATTTGTGAAGTAACAGAAGTAACAAGATTTTGTCACTTCTAGAGTTACAATTGGAAGCGTAACAAAAACTTTTACTTAGGTAAGAATACTGTTAAATATATTACTCAAGAAGGAATCGGACTCTAGTAGGAGTAAATTTATAATGTCTAGAAACTACTCAAACTGGTACAATATTATTAAAAAGTTATTTAAGTATATGCACTTGATTAAATGTATCTATCTAGTACATGTATCTATGTACTATTCACCTTTGATCCACACATCCAGACATTATTTTGTGTCCTTAAAGTCCTTATGTGTCCTTATAGTCCAGGTTGTTTTTAGACTATGTGGGGACACCATAGTCTCCTCTATTAATGGGAAACGCTGGACCAGTAATCACCAGTCTTAAACCAGAACAAAACAAGGACTAAACGGGGGCGTCACTTACAAAATCTGTAAATGTGTGTACCTGTACAGGTGTGTGGAGATGGTGAAGAACTCTCAATATGTGGAATTGGCCAATGACCTGGAGATAAACAAGGCCATCACCTATCTCCGCCAGAAGGACTTCAATAAGGTTAGCTCTGTCCATCCCAAATCCAAATCACCCCTTTGTTCATACTCATGTCTGTATTTTTACCAACAGCACTTGTCATGTACTGTTGGTTCAGTCCTTGGTAAATGATCTGAGATGGTGATTCAAATTATTGAGCCTTTCTTGTAAATTCCCCTGTAGCTGCTGTACTCACCAGCTACTACTAGTGTTGTCACAATGCTAAAATTTCAAACTCAGTACTAAGGAATAGACTCAGTACTCGATACCGATTCTGATACAATGGAGACAATAAAAAAGACCATTTCTTCAGACAATATAATTTGATTTTCAAGATTAAAGTGTAGTGCTTTCTTTATTATTACCATGTGGCCTTATATCTGTGTAATCCCTGAGTCGTCCAGGTAGGGTCCATACTAGTTTATGCAATCTTATACTATAAACATATCCTAAAGCTATTCAAGAAAGATGAATTTCTGTTCTGTGAATGTGACTTTTTACCTGCTCATAAGTGTATCTAGTTTCAATACTAGTTTTATTATCGATTAGTATCAGATTTTCAATACTTTTGACAACCCTGGCTCCTACTTACACAGATCTTTGTCTTGCTTTTGTCTCACTTCCTCCCACCCTGCATGCCTAAGGTTGAGGTATGTTAGCCTGCTTTTGTTCCAATCACTTGAGATTGTACTTTACATTACATTGTTTCTTGTACCAGCCAAAGACAAACAATTTAGTCTTGGCCAGAAACCTCATAGAAGATTAGCATTTATTTGGCATATGTATGGCCAATGTCATGAATATGCATACTAAGAACTCATAGCTTAAAATTTACCTGGAGGTAAATGTCCCAGGAGGATCAGTGTAGTTTTCGTCCCAGTCTTGGAACATTGGCCAGCTCTGTACCGTCCATTGGTCCCTTGCTCGAGAGTTCTTGGGAGTTTGCCCAACCAATCCACATGTGTTTTGTGGATCTGGAGAAGGCAGTCGACAGTGAGCCTCGTGGTGTCCTTTGGGGGTGCTCTGGGAGTATGGGGTCTGGGGCCCTTTGCTAAGGGCTGTCTGGTTTCTGTATGTCCAGAGGAGAAGCTGTGTTAGCATTACTTGCAGTAAGTTAGACTTGTTCCCAGTGCATGTTGGACTCTGCCAGGCCTGCCCTTAGTCACCAGTTCTGTTCATTGTATGGATAGAATTTCTAGGTGCAGTCTGGGGCCAGAGGGGAGTCCAGTTCAGGGACCACAGGATCACATCTCTGCTGTTTGTCCTGATGGCTTCAGCAAGCCAGGAGTAACAGCATGAGGAGCAAAGGGAGGGGAGACTTAGAATGTCACAAAAAAGTGAAAATTATAAATTTGTTGTTTTTGGTGAATATATCTGTGTAAACCCTCAGTCGTCCAGGTCTGATCCATGGCAAGACGAAGTTCAAATCTGTCAACTGGACAAATCGTTGTAGGAGTGAAGACGTTTCGCTGCTCATCCAAGCCGCTTCTTCAGTTCTGATCAGATTGCTGGTGAACACTGCTTTATATCTATCTCAAGGGGGCTAACTCTTTCTGTAGGGAGGGGCTAACTGCACTGAAACTGTAAACACCTATTGTCTCCAGTTTCAGCTGAAACTACCCTATTCAGCCCTTAACGACCCTGCTATTGTTCCCATTGTTCTGGGTCTAAGAATGGAAAAAACTTCAGAGGATCTTCAGACAACATGAGATTCCTGTCTTTTTCAAAGCTACAAACACATTAAGACAAAAACTGGTTCACCCTAAGGACAAGATCCCGAGCCACAAACAAAGTAATGTAGTCTATTCTATTCAGTGTAGTGAAGAGTGCAGTGAGCGTTACATTGGAGAAACTAAACAGCTACTCCACAAGAGGATGTACCAACATCGGCGTGAGAGTTCCTCTGGACCCCAGTCCGCCGTGCATCTACATCTGAAAGCCACTAACCACTCCTTTGAAGATAGTGAAGTTCAGATCTTAGCCAGAGAAAAGAAATGGTTTGAGAGGGGAGTTAAAGAAGCTATTTTTGTTAGGAAAGAGAATCCTTCTTTAAACAGGAATGGAGGCTTGAGACATAATCTCTCCCCCATCTACAACTCCATTCTTAGACCCAGAACAATGGGAACAATAGCAGGGTCGTTAAGGGCTGAATAGGGTAGTTTCAGCTGAAACTGGAGACAATAGGTGTTTACAGTTTCAGTGCAGTTAGCCCCTCCCTACAGAAAGAGTTAGCCCCCTTGAGATAGATATAAAGCAGTGTTCACCAGCAATCTGATCAGAACTGAAGAAGCGGCTTGGATGAGCAGCGAAACGTCTTCACTCCTACAACGATTTGTCCAGTTGACAGATTTGAACTTCGTCTTGCTTTGGTGAATATAGCATTTTCTAATCGATACAAGGTAACATGATGATCTAAATATGTTATGTGTTAGCAGTTAATGTCCCGTAGAAGTAAAATAGTTGTTAGTGCTTCACTCATTGATTCTGCAGAGATCTGCCATATTTTTTAGTCCCATGTGCAACCCAAATTGGTAAATCCACCTGTCAATCACACGCCATCTGAAAACTGGGAGATCTACCGGTGATCAGACTCACTTCTTCATACTGTATTGAAGTGTGTATTCTGTTTCCAGGCAACCCAAAATCTTTTTAATCCATTATTAAAACTTTCAGCAGAATTTTGAGTTTAACATGTACCTTTTGGACTGAAACACCCACATTTTTAGTTAGCCTCCATCTTTCCATCTCCATCCTCCATCTTAAGTTTATGATTTAAATTCTTCAAAAAGTCTATGGCAAAAATGAATGGGAAATGTAGTTCCAGAGCCGCAGCAAGATTCAAAGTGGCCGGGACTGTAGAGCGCCATACTTTTAGTTTGGGTTAAGGAAAGGTGTACTTTATTGAGCACATTGATAGTTTACAGTGACATCATGCTGGGGATGTTCTGAATGTTGACTGAATGTTCAGCAGTTGCCATGGTGACAAACACACACACATATATATATATATATATATATATATATATATATATATATATATATATATATATATATATATATATATATATATATATATATATATATATATATATATATATATATATATACATATACATACATATATATATGTGTATATATATAAAAAAAATCAATATAACTTTACTTATATGTTATCAATATAGCTTAACAGAAAAAAAAACATGTTTCATTATGTCATACAATAGATTAATGTAAGTTGGAGTTTGTTTTTGTTTCCAATTCAATAAAATAAGTGTTCTAGCTAATAATGAATTAAAATGATTTTTGTTCATTTAGAACAGGGGTCGGGAACGTATGGCTCGCGAGCCAGGTATGGCTCTTTTGATGATTGCATATGGCTCGCAGACAAAACATAAAATACTCTCACTTGTTGTAGCCCTTTAGCGTCGGATGCTATCGTCGCTGATAGACTCGCGGTGGCAGACTTTTTATTACCGTAACTCCGCAACCAACTGTGCTTCATGTAAATTCAAACGGCGTCTCAAAGCAGAGTCACGAGGTTCTTTAGATATTTTACCGTCATTACGGTAAACTGTCTCTGTTGTCCCTCGAAAATGACAAATGAGAGGCAGGAGCCACGGGGATTTTCCCAGTCGCTTATTCAATGCGTCAAAGAATAAATACTAGGGATGGGCGAATGGAGCCTCGTGAAGCATTGACACCTCAGTCTCAAAATTGTCTCAAATGGTTCGACGTGTCTGAGGCCTCGGAGAAACACTGACCTCTAGTGGACAAATTTAACCATTGCAAACCAGAACACAACCCATGATATGGGAACCCAAACCTCTATTTTATATTTGATTAGAAGTCATAAATAGTATATATTCTGTTTTTAACATTAAAAAAACAAACAAAAAAAAACCAAACAACTATTTATGCGCTGACACGCAGAGCGAAGCAGGAGGGGGAGGGGCCGACACCGCGACTCTTTGGTCACGTGAGCGGCTGCTGCGAGACGAGCTCCGAGGCAGAAAGAACGAGACGTGCTCCGGAGCTCCGTCTCATTTGACCATCACTAATAAATACGGATGGATATGTAAAATAGAGGTAGTTGTGTGAAAAAATGTAGTATATTCTGACACTTCCTTTAATATGTGAGTGTGAGTATTGCTGTATTGACCATGGTTGGATCTTTGTGCATGTGAGCGTCATTCTCACAGCTTAAAAACATCAAGTTCAAGTCGCATTAATGGTGAGTATGATAACAACATTATTTGAAAGAATAAATCAGAGGCTTATTGTACTCACATTTAGTTGAATTTAGTCTTAAAATACATTATATGGCTCTCACTGAAATAAATTTCCAAATATTTAGCTTTCATGGCTCTTTGAGTAAAAAAGGTTCCCGACCCCTGATTTAGAAGATTGGAAGAAGAGGATACACCAAACAGGATCAGGACAAAACCGTAATTGACAAACATCTGACAGCATATAAAATATTTTTGTCCAATAGGGGGATATTTTTGGACTCCAAAACTCCAAACTCCAAAAGGTATGGGAAAGTGAAGCTTGGTTTTGCCCACAGACATCACATTGTGTCCATTGCAGGGAACATTTTGGAGAGTCGCACCAAAATGTTCCCTGCAGTGGACTCCTTTGACAGATGTATATGTAGAATTTTAAATGCAGTAGATCCTGCTGGGCACAAATTTAAGAGTGGACATTGTCCTGGGCTTTAGTCCATTGAATATCAGTGATATTCGCTCCAATGTCTTCTTCTTCGATGGTCCAGTGTAGGCATATCCTCCAAAATCCAACAGGCTATTACAGATTTTAGAGATCAAGCCTATACTCAGGAGTTTGTTTTAACAAAGCTGCAAATTTGTAAATATTTGAAGAAGACTCTCTTTACTATCTTATATTTTTCACAGAGTTGGTCAAAAGCGGCAAATATTCTTTGGATAAACCAATCCTAAAGGATTTTTCTCATAATTGCCCACTGATTGAAAGAGGCTTCCAAAAGTCCTGGAGTAAACTTGTGATTATGTCTTATTGGAGTTAATGTTGAAATATCTTTCCATTTAAACACATTTCAGGAGCCTGTAACTAATATGAGTGTTTATGGTCTTATTTAGGTGTTTGATTTTCAACAAAAAAAAGGTGAGAGTGACTAACTGAAACTGTTGGCTAATGCTTGCTAGCTTGTGACTGTGCTGCACAGCTTGTGCTAGCTAACTTGTGACATCAGGTGATACTTTGTAGATGATGTCATCAATATTCCCTGGTTATGTGATGCTAACTGTAGACTTTGCTCTGTCAGATGCTCTATTAGTTGCAACTAAACAGGTCAGATTAAAGTTAAACAGGTGAGCTGATTTGTGCTCTTCAACAAGTCTCTCGCACATAACAAGTCTCTTGCACAAAAAAATAGCATTAGCCAGCACTTTTTCAGTTAGTCACTCTCACCTTTTTTGTTGAAAATCAAACACCTAAAAAGGACCATGAATGTTCATATTGATCACAGGCTTCTGAAAATGGTGTTTGAAAACTCAAGACAAAATGCAAAATGGATTCAGGCAAGCGAAACTTTTTTGACCTTGTTTGCTAATGTGTGCGTTGTCTCCATGGTAGCTGATGACCATTTCACCATAGACGCATATACATGTAGAACACTCCCAGCATCAGGACTACAACTATGCATGTTTTGGGCTGTGAGAAGGCTTCTTTCTGCTTTAGTTTGCATATAATAGGACTGCAAGGTATAGGGGGAAAATTGTTGTTTCCTCATCATAAACATGCATAGAATTGTGTTTTATTTTATTCACACATGTTTAACAAACCCTGCATATATAAGCTGAGTTTTTCTCTCAAACAGAAAACAATCTTCCTGTATTACCACATGAAATCACAAGGTGGAAGTGCGCCACTGTGTTTTTAATCTCCATACACCTTCACTAGAATCATTTGATCCAGCCAGTGAATGTTAGATATCTACTGAATATCTATCTGTCGGGGTGACAGTAGCTCAGTTGGTTGGGTGTGTCCACTGATCCGAAGGTTGGCGGTTCAAATCCCACTCTCTTCATAAACATCATTGGTTGAGTGGTTAGATCCACTGACTTGAAGGTTGGCGGTGCAATTCCAACCCTCTCAGATGAATGCTGTAGTTGTGTCCTTGGGCAAGACACTTACCCCACCTCGCCCCCAGTGTCTGCGTACACTTGTGTGTGAATGGGTGACTGGTTCCTTGTTGTAAAGCGCTTTGAGTGCCTTGAAAGGTAGAAAAGCGCTATAAAAATGTGAATTAAATGTAAAAGGTTGCCGTTAACTTGAAAACTACCACTACAAGACATCAGAAGGTGGAAGAGAGCATTTTAGCTTTTGGCATGTGGACAGACTAATAATGCAGGATTACTCAAACATTTGCGAATGAAGCAAAATACAACTCCAGGTACCTTTTTTTGATGAGGAAACCACATTCTCAGTTGTGTTTTTAATTTGATTGCAAAATATTGTGCAGCCCTAGCACATAATATCATAACACCCATCTTGTCTGGAGACTAGTTTAACCTTGCATATAACATTCATGTGGTGTGTGGTATTTGCAAGATGTTCACCAGCTCATGGAGTACAGATGGAAAGTAGCACTACCTAGGAATAAACAAAATTTCACTAGCCCTCCTGTGTAGTGCGCAGCCCATCTGTCTACGCTGGATGTTCATAATGTTTTCTGCTCCTAATGATGAACGTGTGCCACAGCTTCTCCTCACTGCAAGCAGAACTAAAGCCTGTGATTTGATTTTCAGGCTGTGGAGACTCTGAAAACGTTTGAGAAGAAGGACAGTCGAGTCAAGAGCGCAGCGGCCACTAACCTTTCTGGCCTCTACTTTCTGGTATGTTGTGATACTCTGGTCCTCTAAGAAAAACTTCATGGTACTGGTCACTGGCTGTTCTAGACTTCAGACAAGATAACACACTTCAGACAAGATAACACATTAAATTAATATAGCGTTTTCACTCCTGGCTCAGATTGCACGTGGTGCAGCTCCAACTTATAGTCTGCAAGTATTCCGAGCTCAGCCCGTCCTTGGCACACCACAGAGCTGCTGTGGTGGTCTGCATTAATTTGGTTGGGAGCCTATTCTGGCCGAACGCCACAACCGACTGCAAGTGATTTTTTTTCCCTTAAAAATGGTTAGTTATGGCATGAACACATGTTCTTGCAGCTTTCATAGGCGATGACAACACCAGCACAGCACCACTCTTCATGTGAGTGTCACCACAACAAAACCAGACCAACACAACCATCATAGCTGGACCGGGTGCAGTCTGAGTGATGCACACATCACATTCATACTAGCCAGTGTGTGTGCAGTGTCTTGTCCAAGAACACAACAGTATCCACTAGAACTACTGCTGTATCCCTGTGGCACGTGGTATTCCCAGCAGTCTACCATCCATGTAATATCCAGCTCTGCTTAGCTTGCGAGATCTGACAAGATGGGGAATTGAGAAGCCGGTATAGCCACACAAATTACTTAAAAGGTTAAATGTGGGCAAAGCTTAAAATACTAAATATTAAAGGCATTTTATACTTTTGAACATTCTGATGACATAATATTTTAATGGGTTTATAAGTTTTATTTAATATATTCCTGAGAAGGAACATGGCAGCTGCAACAGTCCATCACTATAGGTTTCCATTGCAGGAGTGCCCCTTCAGAGTAGTTCCTATTCCTGCATCTGCTGTCTGCCTACAGGAGAAGGACTTTGAGCAGGCTGACCGCTATGCTGACCTGGCCATGAGCGCAGACCGCTACAACCCCGCTGCTCTCACCAACAAGGGCAACACCGTGTCTGTCCAGCACGATTACGACAAGGCTGCTGAGTTCTACAAGGAAGCCCTACGGAATGACTCCTCCTGCACAGAGGGCCTTTACAACCTGGGTATGTCCATCCTACTGCATTTCCTGCATATTTGGACTGGTGTACTCCATCTGTGTAAACATGAATGTGTCAATCAGATTAGAAGTTTATGATTGTGGTGCAATTATCAGATCGCAAGTATTTTGATAACAGAATGCCCTCTGCAAAGAACAAAATATCTTGTCCTTTTGTAGAAAAAACATCACATTCTTGTATTAGTTTGTCAGTTCATATTTCAGTCTTCTCCCAAATGTTACTGCTTCATGAGTTGTTTACAATGCACTCTCAACAGTAGCTGTGTTCGTGGACTGATATGTACATACATAAAACATCACTGATAGAATGGTCAGATCCATTGACCCACAGGCTGGCAGTGCTATTCCAGCTCCCTCAAATGAATACTGTTGTTGTGCCCCTGGGCAAGACACTTAACCCCCCTTGCCTTAGTGTCTGCTTACACTGGTGTGTAATGTGTGTGTGAATGGGCGAGTGGTTCCTTGATGTAAAGCGTTTTGAGTGTCTTCAAGGTGGAAAAGCGCTATATAAAAATGTAACATTTACCATTCAAAAATCATACAGTGCTAATCACTTCCCTTAGAGATAGTCTGGAGCAGATGTTCTGATTTTTCTTTGCTCTCCCTGTGTTCCTGTTACACCCAGGCTTGACTTATAAGAGGCTCAACCGACTAAAGGAGTCTCTGGACTGTTTCCACAAGCTCCATGCCATTCTGAGGAACTGTCCACAGGTCATGTACCAGCTCGCTTCTCTGTATCCTACCCACACTTTCAACTGTATAGTGGATTCACTCATTTCTTGGAACCTTTTTAAATCTCTCTTTAATTATGAAATTCATGGGATTGAGCACAACTTCCACTTTGCATGTTAGCAAATCTTACCGTATTTTCCGGACTATAGGTCGTACTTTTTTTCATAGTTTGGCCCGGGGTGTGACTGAAATTATTAAAATATATAATTTCACATCTTGGTTGTTGTCACACTGATGATTGTGCGAGGGCACTCTAGGCTTGTGTACCAGTATGGCAGCCATCTACTTCCGCAGTTGGTGGAGTTGTTCAGAATGGATGGATTTAGTGATTTGGAGTGAGACTGAGAATAAACTTTTTAGCTTGTTTTTTCAATACTTTAGTTATCTAATTAACTGTTTATATCTTATGTTAACATAAGAGACGTATTCAGTTCTGTCTGTGATTCATGTACATGTTTACATACGTGTTATGTAACAGTTAATTATACATGTTACAGTTCACTTGTTTGACCACTAGATGACGCTGTTGTTTGTAATGCCTTCAAGAAAATGTATTTGACTCGTTTTCTTTTATACATTTCATATTTAATTTCCCCATCATTTATAAGACCATAAAGATGATAATTTTTCATTTGGAACCAAGGGTGAAACTCTCAGTTTGGTCTAGGCAAGGCAAGGTAGGTTTATTTGCATAGCACAATTCGTACATAAAGTAATTCAAAGTACCTTACAGAATAAGAAAGATATTAAAATCATACAAATGAAAACATAATTAATCACAAAAACATAAATAAACAAAACATAAATCATCACACATGATGATTATAATCATCATAAAATTACCATTAAAAGAGAAGAGTGCAGAATAAAAAACCTTTCAGTCATATGCACAGCTAAACAGAACTGTTTTGAGCCTGGATTTAAATATTGTCAAAGTAGAGGCCTATCTCACATCTTCAGGAAGACTCCAGGTTTTAACTGCATAAAACTGAAATGCTGATTCCCCATGTTTAGTCCTGAGTCTGGGCACCAGCAGGAGGCCGGTCGCTGAAGTACTTCAGAGTGTGAGATGGCACTAACGTGTCGGAGATGTACGTTGGTGCTAGGCCATGGAGAGACTTGTTCACAAGCAGAGCTGCTTTAAAGGCTATTCTTTGAGCTACAGAAGCCAGTGCAGAGACCTGAGCACAGGACATATGTGCTCATACTTCCTAGTTCTAGTCAGGACCTGGGCAGCAGTGTCCTGGATGTACTGCAGCTGTCTTAAGGCTCGTTTGGAGAGGCCAGTGAGCAGGCCGTTACAGTAGTCTAACCTACTGGAGACACATTTTTTTGCTGGTGCGACTTGTACTCCAGAGCAACGTATGGGTCGGAAAATACGGTAATTTTGTAATCTTAATATATTGTACATTTAACCTCATTCAGGGTGAGGCTGGTCAAGCCTTCGCAGTGTCACTGGAGGACCAGCAGCATACCCACAGCAGCACGTGGCAAAACATTTAGTGCCAGCCTTGTAAGGTGGACATTTCATGGATACACGTACTTTTACTGTTACTGAACACAGTAAATAATAATTTCTCACCAAATGCTTGATGATCTTATGATAAACTGCTGTTTCCAGTGATGGCATCTTTTGAGCTGACATGCTTCACAAAACAAACCGAGCCAGCTGTTTCCTATTTATCGATGTATGAAACTTGCATCAATATCAAAATGATATTATAAATCCAGTGCATAATACATTTAATATGAGCCAAACCCAATGTATTGCATAAAAAGAGGGTAAAACACAGCGCTGAGATGCAGAGAAGTGAAATATATGGAGAAAAAGCTGACTATAAACCAGAAGTAGTTTTGTGTTTGCGCTAGGCATTAGCCACATCTCACAGGGCCACAAACTTGGAAATACTAAGCATCTTTTTGCGATGCGCTGAACTCGAGTATAATTCAGATATGATTTAGATTTTATTTATTAAGTTAATATTAGTTATGTTTGGGTGAAATCAGTTGCTTGAGTAGCCGAGCCCTGCCACAGGATTTGTTAAGGGCATAGAAACGAATCTCGGCTGGAGAGAGCCACACCAAAAAAGAGGCTTTATGTTCATACCTAGTTTTCCCTAGTTTGACAGTTTTGGTCAAGTTTACAATTTAACTTCCTGTTCCTTGTTGGACATGGGCAGCAGAAATGACATGCATAGAGGTAATTCCATGACGGCTACCAAGAAACAGTGGAGTTGCCTTTAACAAAAAACAAATTAGATGATTGGAACTATCGGTTTCTGTTCTGTTGCATGAAGAACAGGTGCAGAGGTACGGGAATCGTTCTGTAGATCTTTATTGCCGGTTAAAGTCTAACGTGGAGTCAAATGAGTAGTGTCCTAAGCGATGCCTAAACAAGGTGAGATTGCACCAATGTTTTATACCCGTCCCAGAATGGAGGTCACAAATTCCTGAGATGAAAGGGGCTAGAGATAAGAAATATGGCCTTAACCAAAATGAGCAGAACATACAGTGAGGCAACTAAGTATTTGAACACCCTGTGATTTTGCAAGTTCTCCCACTTCGAAATCATGAAGGTGTCTGAAATTTTCATCTTAGGTGCATGTCCACTGTGAGAGACATAGTCTAAAAAAAAAAAATCTGGAAATCACATTGTATGATTTTAAAAATTATTTATTTTTATGTTACTGCTGCAAATAAGTATTTGAACACCTGAGAAAATCAATGTTAATATTTGGTACAGAAGCCTTTGTTTGCAATTACAGAGGTCAAACATTTCTTGCAGTTTTTCCACCAGGTTTGCACGCACTGCAGGATGGATTTTTTTGCCCACTCCTCCACACAGATCTTCCCTAGATCAGTCAGGTTTCTGGGCTGTCGCTGAGAAACACGGAGTATGAGCTCCCTCCAAAGATTTTCTATTGCGTTTAGGTCTGGAGACTGGCTAGGCCACTCCAGAACCTCGATATGCTTCTTACAGAGCCACTCCTTGGTTCTCCTGGCTGTGTGCTTCAGGTCATTGTCATGTTGGAAGACCCAGCCACGACCCATCTTCAATACTCTAACTGAGGGAAGGAGGTTGTTCCCCAAAATCTCGCAATACACAGCCCCGGTCATCCTCTCCTTAATACAGTGCAGTCGTCCTGTCCCATGTGCAGAAAAACACCCCCAAAGCATGATACTACCACCCTCAAGCTTCACAGTAGGGATGGTGTTCTTTGGATGGTACTCATCATTGTTATTCCTCCAAACACGGCGAGTGGAATTAAGACCAAAAAGTTCTATTTTGGTCTCATCTGACCACATGACTTTCTCCCATGACTCCTCTGGATCATCCAAATGGTCTTTGGCAAACTTAAGACGGGCTTGGACATGTGCTGGTTTAAGCAGGGGAACCTTCCGTGCCATGCATGATTTTAAACCATGACGTCTTCGTGAATTACTAACAGTAACCTTGGAAACGGTGGTCCCAGCTCTTTTCAGGTCATTGACGAGCTCCTCCCGTGTAGTTCTGAGTTGATTCCTCACCTTTCTTAGGATCATTGAGACCCCACAAGGTGAGATCTTGCATGGAGCCCCAGTCTGAGGCAGATTGACAGTAATGTTTAGCTTCTTCAAATTTTTTTTTTTTTTTTAAACAATTTATTTACATATTTCACAATAACAAACTAAATAAATGCATACCTACTAATAATAACACAAATATAGAAAGGAAAAGGAATATATATACATATATGCACACACACACACACACACACACACACACACACACACACACACACACACACACACACACACACACACACACACACACACACACATATACATATATATATATATATATATATATATATATATATATATATATATACACACATACACACACACACACACACACACATATTCTTACAAGTACATGCATTTGCGTGTAAATGCACATACATATATGTTTTTGGGGAAAAAAAAAAAAATAAATAAATAAAAGAAAAAAATAACACTGAAACACACAAGGGGGACAATATCATACCAGTAGGAGCCTTATATAACATAAAATATCAATAATCTGGTCCACTTCACATTCATTCACAAAACCACAGGAAATCTATTGCCCGTTTACTTTTAGTTCATACCTATATGTGTTATTGTCTGCCATTCTGGGCCTAAAAAGTCACTTAGAGGGAGCCAGTACTTGACAAAAGAGTCTAGCTTTCCTTCAAGGACATTGTAGAGCCTTTCATAGGGCAAAATGAGGAGAATGAGGGAGGGAGGTTCTTGGATCCATACCTGGAGTATAGAAAGACGTGCAGCATACATGATAATATTAAGCGTTTTTGTTTCTCGAGTATAGTTGTTGATCTAATATATCTAATATATATCTAATATACAAGTCTTAGGGTCGACAGGTAGTTTTAGTCCAAGATATTTTTCCGTTTCCTGAAGAACTGAAGACCAGAATGAAAGGATAATTGGACATGACCACATTAAATGAAAGTTTTTGAAACCTTTTTAATAATTTTTTTTAATAATTGCTCCAACAGTGGATCTTTTTTCACCAAGCTGCTTGGCAATGGCCCCATAGCCCTTTCCAGCCTTGTGGAGGTCTACAATTTTGTCTCTTGTGCATTTTGACAGTTCTTTGCTCTTGGCCATGTTAGTAGTTGGAGTCTTACTGATTGTATGAGGTGGACAGGTGTCTTTATGCAGCTAACGACCTCAAACAGGTGCTTCTAATTTAGGAGAATAAGTGGAGTGGAGGTGGACTTTTTAAAAGCGGACCAGCGGGTCTTTGAGGATCAGAATTCTAGCTGATAGACAGGTGTTCAAATACTTATTTGCAGCAGTAACATACAAATAAATTATTTTTTAAAAATCATACAATGTGATTTCCAGATTAATTTTTTTAGATAATGTCTCTCACAGTGGACATGCGGTGTTCAAATACTTATTTGCCTCACTATAGCTATTATCTTCTCGCATGATATATGGCCATTGCTTCATGGAAAACGGAACATTTTGCACCTTTGTAAAAAATAAACAATGTATTACATTTGTATATTGTCCACAGAAATCATTGACATGTGACAAAGTCACATGATGTAGTGGCCACGTTTTCCTGAGCAGTTTGTGTTAGCTACGAGCTAGTAGAGGAGCGTCCTCAGGCAATGGACTGGCTCATGCAGGTGCTCAGTGTGGTGCCCACAGACACCAAAGTGCTGGCCAAACTAGGCGAGCTGCATGACCGTGAGGGAGACAAGTCCCAGGCCTACCACTACTACTATGAGGTACTGTACCACATTCTCCATGTCCCACAATATGCACAATATAGCACTATTACAATGATCATTATAGCTAAAGTACAAAACTTAATTCTGCACTAGCTTACCTGTCTCCTTGGTGATGTTATAGTGATGGTAGGAGTGTATCCACTAAAACTTATCTATCTTCAGGCAGATGAAAGCAGGTGACACCATCAGGCCAAGTTACAGGCCAGGCCAGATATGTGGATAGTTATTTTTGAGCAATAAAACCACCTATAATTGAATAAATGCAAGATTTCTTTAAGGCCATACTGTGGAACATTCCAGGCAAAGCTTTAACATGTTTATGGAGACAAGTAGATGGAGGATCCCCACCAGAAAGGTTACACAGTGCACCTTTTAAATCGAATGAGGTCAAAGTAAATTCGTAAAAGCATGAGAGAGCAGAGCGGTGCAGATGGACTGTTAAATATGATCATTTACAGTGGCAGTGGTGAGCTTAATACAGGTGAGAGCTTGTAGTACAGAACTACACAGACGTCTGCTCTCTCAGTCTTACAGGTACTTTCCGTCTAACATCGATGTGATCGAGTGGCTGGCAGCTTACCACATAGAGACGCATTTCTTTGAGAAGGCCATTCCGTACTTTGAAAGAGCCATGCTAATACAGTAAGTTTACTCTAAAACAAAGCCCAGTGGGGATGTAAACAGATTTTAGTGTTGCCATTAATAGATGAAGAAGCATCACAATTTATTCATGATTATTGACTTCAGAACCAAACAACAATAAAATAATTTATTCAAATTGTCTTATAAATCAGCATTCCTCTAGCATGTAACCAGCTTTATGAAACCAAATTTTCTGAATGATAAACAATGTGACATGAAATAATGTTTGAATAGAAATGACTTGATTTTGCTTCTAAAATTGGCACAATTTTATAATTGCTATATTGATTAACCAAATAATCTTGACATCCCTATTGAGAAGACTACACTCCAAAAATGTGAATATAGTGTTGCTTAAAGGTCCTGTATAACACAAAAAATTACTCCTGTGAGCTTTAAGCCATGTTATGATATTGTTACCTCCTCACAAACATATCCAGAATTGTATTTTGTTTCATTCATACATGTTTGAGTAATCCAGCATTATTAGTCTGGCTATATCTCCAAAGCTCAAAATCTTTTACCTTTTGTTTAGTACAGATTTACAATTCTAGGGTTAAAAAACATCCAAATGATTCTAGAGAAGGTCTATGGAGTTTAAATACACAATGATGCACTTCCACCTTGTGATGTCATAATACAGGAACAGAGAACTCAGCCAAATATGCAGGGTTTGAGTGTTAAACATGTGTGACTGAAACAACATTCTAACAGATCAGAAAACAGGGTAATATTGGCCCTTTTACAAATTGAGTAATTTTGACTATTAATATAATACAGAATATTTCTCTGGTTTCTTAGTCAGACATTTAATTTACTAGTTTGAAATACGAAAAGTAAATAACTTCTCATCTTACTGTAAAATAATTAGCCTTGAAATAAGAAAGAATGTCAGTAAACAAGTCGAATTTAGAAGTAAATTCTAACTTGTAAATACTACTGAAGTAATTTGAATTCAGCTAGATATTTATTTTTGCTGTGTACTATACGTAGTTGCCTCACCAGCCAGTCCTTCCTGGGCTTTGTTTGACAGTAGAGGGTGGAAATCCTCCATCCTTGAGACAATCCAATCACAGCTGCTAATTTATCACCTGTCTCTCAAATGCTGAAGACATCTCCTTGATTCACAACAGCGGTTCGCTTCAGACCCCTCAAAACAAAAATCATCAATCATGCCCTGTGAAATAAGGCAGACTTGATATGGCTCCAGATCCACTCATCGTAGAGTTTTGTCAAAGCATGTGGTTCTGGCTGGACAGGTAATGCTTAAAATGGGGTTGAAGACCTAAACACTGTACCTCCAGGTACTGCCCAATTTATCAGCTCTATCACATTTCAAATAGAGCTGAGCCTGCAGCCAGATGTTTGTAATCATAAACGCCCGGGTATGTTTATGATGTGCTGGACATCACTTAAAATTGCAGTGGCCTTCGGAGCCAAAGCAGACTCAGTTTTGTAAGTTTATATATACAGACTAGAAAGAGTAGCTTATACACAGTTTAGCAGCAAAAAAAAGTTGATTTGGTGTTTAGATCCACTTTCATCTTCAGAGAATCCCATACCTGCACTATAAAAAAGGTTGTTGCAGGGTTCTTACTATACTCTTTACACTTGCAGACCAACAGAAGTCAAATGGCAGCTCATGGTCGCAAGTTGCTTCAGAAGAAGTGGTAAGACAGCTGTTTAAATTGTCTTTTAAGATTTATTGATTTATATTATTGTTATTTCATCTCACTGCAGGAAACTACCAGAAATCCTTGGAAACATATAAAAAAATCCACAACAGGTTTCCAGAGAATGTAGACTGTAGGTTTAAAGTCTGCATTTAAAGCTGCTGTGTGGTGCAGAAGAGCTGGCTCTGACTGAGTGTTCTGTGCAGGCCTGCGCTTCCTGTTGAGGCTGTGCACTGACATGGGCCTGGCAGACGCTCAGGAGTATGCTGGGAAACTCAAGAAGTTGGAAAAGATGAAAGAGCTACGGGAACAGGTACGTACAATCAGGCAATAGGGCTCCCTCATGGTTCCATACCATACACAGTACGTGACTGATGATACCAATATTAGCATGTCAATACTGCTATAATCAATGTACTGCGCATGGCAATCAGTATGTACCTATTTTTAATGTGAGTGAACACCTGAACACCAGTGTCGGATCTCCACCATAGCCACAGTCCAAACAAGCTGATAAACTGGGCAGTGCCTGGAGGACTGAGGTCAAGGGGACGGCTCCAACAAGCTATTCAGGCTCCACCCCTGCAGGTGTGTGTGTTTCACTCCACCCCTGCAGGTGTGTGTGTATCTAACTCTGCCCCTGTAACTGTGTGTATCCAACTCTACCTTTCCAGCTGTGTCTAACTCCGCCCCTGGAAGTGTGTGTCTAACTCCACTGCTTCTGGTGTGTGTGTGTCTGACTACGCCCTTTCAGGTGTGTGTCTAAAGCAGTGTGTCTATTGCACGATTTTGGGCATCTGCAATAAAAGATTTATGATCGTGGGAAGAATCTTGAGTCGTAGCTAAAAAATATGGGTTGTAGGTCTCAGAGTGAGACCGGGGCAAATATTAAATGTAGAACGGTCATACGACCAAAGATAATGGGGACTGTGTAATGACTGGAATGTGCAATATTTTGTATGGTGCAATAATGGGAACTGTGCATTGAATGAAGTGTGCAATTTTTAACTTGCCCCTTTTGTGACTCCAGCCCCTGGAACAACAGATAGAAATTGGCCTTTGCCTATAAGCTGGTATGTTTACATTAATGTTGAATCATGTGTGTTTATTAACATGCATTGTCCCAGTCAAATAAAAAAAATAAAAAAAAGAACTGTGGCTAATAGGGGTGTGCTAGATTATCGATACACCGATATGTATCGATATTATTAAAGTTGATACGGTATCGATTCTCCGTTTTCTAGTATCGATATTGATATTCCCCCCAGACATTACTCTTTACGGGTGAAGAGAAGCGAGAAGCGTGAAAGAGAATGTTTGAAAATGTCAGAAAAAATGTTTCAACCGCCTTCCTCCCTTTCTAGTTAGAAAAATGCATTAATCAAAAAGCACTTTATTGTGTTCTTTAATCTTCAATAAATGGAAGATAAATGCACCATTTAATTTTTTTTTTTGTGTTGAAAATTGGGTTGACCATTTAAGTAAGGTTGAAGGCCTTTTTTTTTTCTGAACCGTATCGTATCGATTTGAAATATATTGTATCGAATCGTATCGTATCGTGGACTGTGTATCCAGGTACGTATGGTATCGGCAACTTCTTGGTGATACCCAGCCCTAGTGGCTAATATCGAGCCTGTCTGATATTTTGGAATCTTGGTCGCAGAATGAGCCATCTTCTCACCACATTTGCGAACAAACTTTCTGGCAAACAGTAAATACAAGTGCTCTTCAGAAAAGCTCCTCAGAACACAAAAACATCACTAGCATTTAGCTCTAGCACCAGCTATCCGAAATAAAAATACGGAAAACAAATTAAAGACTTTGCACCACGATGTTCATTCAGAGCCATCCGGATACCCTCCCCCAGGCTTGTACTCCGCAGTAGAGGGCAGCCCACCCTTTCCCTCTCCCTATATCGACCCGGTGTGACACTACCCTGCAGTTTGGCTTGATCTGGATCTGTAGCTACAAAAGCTACTTCACATGAGACTAAAGTTTGTGACTTCTTACCCTCTGTGCAGTCCTAATGCTGCGATATTGGATTTTCAGTAATTTCATTTTATAACAAAAATAATTCTATCCTGCTTCTTTAGTTAGTTGATAAAGTCAGCCACTAGAATCTCGCTCTGCAGGGAGTGGGTGATGGGGACTATGGCACAGTGTTTGTCTGACTCCGCCCCTGCAGGTGTGTGTGTCTGACACCGCCCCCTCAGGTGTGTGTCTAGCTCTGCCCCTGCAAGTTTGTGTGTGTCTGGCTCCACCCCTTCAGGTATGTGTGTCTAATGCTGCGTTCACACCGCGGCGTCAGATGCGTCAAGCTCCCATTCAAAGTCTATGGTGGACGCGCGTCTTGGTGATGCAGCGTTTTTGCGCCGCGTTTTCAAGCGTCAAGGCGGCGCGAATGTGGCGTTAGCGCGGCGCGTCTTGAGCTTCCACGCGTCTACACGTTCAGACGCCCAAGCGTACTAGCGTTGAACGCCTCGAAAGTTCAACTTGGTTGAACTTTTGAGGCGGTCGACGTGCGTGTCAACCAATCAGAGACCACGCTCCAGTGACACAGCGACGTCATTCGGAAGCGCTGGAGTCACAAACACAAACAGTGACTGGGACAGGGGACAGGCACGTTATCCGCACCAATGCGGGACAGCAGGTCATCGAACTGGGCCTGGGTCACACGGAAATACCGCTGGAAGCGCTGATCATCCCGGCGGAGCTCCTGGAGCAAGTAATGAAACTCGCCAAAACTCCGAAAGCCTCTGAAGTATGTCGTGAACCAAGACACGCCGCCGCCGAGCCGATCGCCTCCGCTGATGACTTTTGTTTAGTAAATACACCAAAGCTGTTCTCTCAACATGGTCTGTCATTGTGCACAAAAGGAGCAGGAAAACACTCAACGCTCGAGACGCGCTCTCAGGACGCGCGTCTTGGACGCGCTTCCAAAGCGTCTGCCCTCAAATGAACACGCGTCTAAATAGAGGCGTTCAGCGCGTTTTTGACGCACCGGTGTGAACGCACCATAATGCTTCCAGCGGTATTTCCGTGTGACCCAGGCCCAGTTCGATGACCTGCTGTCCCGCATTGGTGCGGATAACGTGCCTGTCCCCTGTCCCAGTCACTGTTTGTGTTTGTGACTCCAGCGCTTCCGAATGACGTCGCTGTGTCACTGGAGCGTGGTCTCTGATTGGTTGACACGCACGTCGACCGCCTCAAAAGTTCAACCAAGTTGAACTTTCGAGGCGTTCAACGCTAGTACGCTTGGGCGTCTGAACGTGTAGACGCGTGGAAGCTCAAGACGCGCCGCGCTAACGCCACATTCGCGCCGCCTTGACGCTTGAAAACGCGGCGCAAAAACGCTGCATCACCAAGACGCGCGTCCACCATAGACTTTGAATGGGAGCTTGACGCATCTGACGCCGCGGTGTGAACGCAGCATCACTCTGCCCCCGCAGGTGTGTGTGTCTAACTCCGACCCACCAGGTATTTCTGACTCTGCCCCTTCGGGGGTGGGTGTCTTTAACTCCGCCCCTGCGTGTGTGTATGTCCCTACTCCGCCCCTGGAGGTGTCTTTAAGAGTCTAACTTGGACCCTGCAGGTGTGTGTCTAGCTCTGCCCCTCCAGGTGTGTGTCAAATCTGCCCCTGCAAATGTGTGTGTCTGATGCCAACCAATTCAGGTGTGTGTCTGATTCCACCCCTGCAGGTGGATGCACGTGAGAGAAAAATACGCATCCCTTGCGGTCTGCAGCTGTTCTTTTTGAAACCCAAGAACATGTACAAGTATAAAAGATGGAAATGCATATTTTAAATATTGGCTACCTTGACAAATGGCTTTATGAATTAGCTTGAACTGTTGGATTATGGTTATTTGGATATTATTGTGAAGAAACTAATGTACATACAAATTTTAACATGGCTCTATTTGTTTGAAAGAATGGTGATTGTGTTCCACTCTGTCACCCAATTAAGTGGCCAGGGTATAAGAGCCTTTTTATACGTTTGCACCACCAGCCACTGTGTCTCTGTATTTTCTGTTTGATATCTGTGTAAACCTTCAGTCGTCCAGGTCTGATCCATAGCAAAAGAGTTAAAATCTATCAACTGGACAAATCGTTGTAGGAGTGAAGACGTTTCGCTGCTCATCCAAGCCGCTTCTTCAGTTCTGATCAGATTGCTGGTGACCACTGCCTCATATCTAGCTATCGATTTGTCCAGTTGACAGATTTGAACTTCTTCTTTTGCTATTTTCTGTTTGGTTTTACTAGGTGTGCCCAGGGGTGCCTATTTAAGGGATAATTAAGGATATGTCAGACCGTGGTTGTACTAGTGTAGAAAATGTCAATAGAAGGATTCTTCACTTGAGTGAGTCACATGAGTATTGGGCTCTTCAAATGCGTTAGAATGTGTGGTTAAACTGTCAGTTTGGTGGCACAGCCGCTGTCAGCTACAACCTTCATTTTGTTAACATGAGGTTTAAATTGAGTTTTAATCTGTCTGAAAAATACCTTGAAACTGTCTGAAAAATGCATATAAATTGTGCATTCATTTTGGATGGAATTTTCTGTATTGGTGACATGGGTAGTGGGATTCTGTTTTAGAACTCATTGCTACTTCCTGTTTTTTGTTTTTTTTTGTACTTTTCTTTTCAAATTTTCAACAAACCTTTACTTGACTTATTTTAAACTATGATAAATATTTACCACAGGTACTATCCCACCAAACCAAGTCAGAAATTGAAAAACATTAAACCTGTCATATGAACTTTAACTGAAGCACCCAGTGATGTACAACGAGACCAAGATACTTCAACTCACTTGAGGCAGAGACTCCCCACTCACCTGAAGAGGGCAAGCCACCTTTTTCCGGTTGAGAACCATGGCCTCAGATTTGGAGGCGCTGATTCTCATCCCAGCCACTTCACACTCAGCTGCAAACCCTACTAGCGCCTGCTGCAGGTCCTGGCTCGATGAAGCCATCAGGACAACATCATCTGCAAACAGCAGCGATGAGATCCTGGTGTTCCTGAACCAGACCCACAGCGACTGCACACGCTGCGGCACACTTGGCCTGCCGGTACTCATCAGCTGCTTCAGGAGTCCAACGAGCCAACAAGGCTCGATAGGACCACCGGGCGCTTGCTGCTGAGCAACCACTTCAGGCCTGGCTCCAGGGTGGGGCCCTGGTAACGCCAGTCGGGGTGACGTAACTGGCCATCTTCTAATATTTGTCATGGGGGGCTTCTGAACCGCTCTTGGTCTGACCCACCCTCCAGAACCTGTTTGCCATGGGTGACCCTACCAGTGGCATGAATCCTCCGACAACATAGCTCCCGGGAACATTCGGGTGCTCAAATCCCTTCACCACATTAAGGTGTCGGTTCGAGAAGGGGAATGTATCTAGCACATGAGTGAAATATCTAGGAGAGTCAGGTCCTACTTTAGTTCTAGTTCAGTCCTTGTTCACTCCTGTTCTTCTGTTCTGCTGCAGAGGGTGAAGTCGGGACATGAAGGCAATGCCAAGCGCCGGAGGGAGGGCAGTGCTGGGAGTTCAGGTGAGTCTTGCAGGTCCACAGAACCAGGGCTGCAGCCACTTTACCTCTTCCTTTTATATAAGTGTGCGTGCGTGCGTGAACCAGGGCTGCAGCCACTTTAAGTCTTCCTTTTACATAAGTGTGTGTGCATGTGCGTGCGCGTGCGTGCAACCTATTAAACCAGGAAAGTCCCATTGACATTGATGATCTTTTTTTTGAAGGGAGTCTTTGAAAAGGAGATTGCAATGTATTTATATTGATATTTCGTGCCTGATGTGATCAACATCCCCTTGAGGTGCGAAGCTAACTGGGAGCACTGCTCTATCTGGAGCATTCAAGCTAGAATTTAATCTGAGCTTCATTTTAACATGATCATGAAGAACTGACTTGGAACTACAGCATGTGAGCTGACAAAATATTCTCACCTGTTGTAATTCCAATTGTTTGCACAAATCAAATAACATTACAGTCACAAGCTAGCCGGCATTAGCAAGGCACTTTTTCAGTTACTATCACTCTTTTTGTGGAAAATCAAATTCCATATTTAGTATTTTTTAATTTTCAGTGTGTATGCCTTGTGTCACCATAGTTTCTGCTGAACATTTCTCCATAGACATGTATTCTGTCCCCCTCCTGCCCATTTTATGGAGCCTCATTGGACTCAGTTATTTTGTATTGAATACATTTGCTTCCTCACATTGTTGATGCGTTAGTTGATTTCCCAGACTAACCTCCTCTCTCCCTCTTCTGCGGCGGCATAGAGGATGTAAAGACAGGTGAGCCACTGCTATCCTGCCTCTCACTGCTGTCCTCTCTCCCTCACTACTGTCCTCTGTTCCTCAGGACTGTCTTCTGTCCCTCAGTTTTGTAAATACAACTATAACTTTGAAATATATTCATTGTGATGAACCTGATTTTGATACTAAGGAATAGCCTCCATACTCAATACCAATTTCAATAACACAGTGGGTATTTAAACACTCCCCTTTTACAGTAGAATGTACTTCTTAATAAATATTAGTAGTATCTAAATTGTATTTTCTTTTTAGGAAAACCTTATTGTCATCTACTGTTTAGTAAATACAACAATAACTGAACATAACTTTTAGAAGTGTAAATATGACAGCTTTTTCTTGATACTATTGTGGATCTAAGCCTGTTCAGGATGCTTTCATTTGAATGGCCGATAACAGAGAGGGGAACTTGTGAGTGAGCCCTGAGAGTGTGGGGGCAGAGGACCAAGGCTCTGCAAGTAAACAGGTTAGCTCTGAGCGCTTTCACAGACAACCTGAGAAATTTCCCTCAACTGTGCCAAACCCACTGGCCCATATGGTTTTCTATTCAGCACAAAATGTCTCTGTCTCTACTCATATCACGACTAGAGTAAAGCATGCACATAACATTTAAATTAGACTAAATTAAGTATTTTGTAACTAGCATTAGCTCCTACTCAAGAGATGGGAACACAATCAACTAGTTTTACCCAGTATTTACACAGAATGTAAGGAAATTATGTTTTGCGTCATGTATTGTTTTCATATCAAAATAAGAAATAATTCTGTTAACATTAATTAGAACATTTACAGAGGGAGTTTTAGATATTGCCTTTACTAGAGTGGAAACTGGTGTTTAAAAAAAAGGGAAAGAAAATCAAAAAAGAAAAATTTCTGGTCTAATTTTTTGGAATTCCAACTTTTAACAAGCCAGTTATTTTTAAGACCATAATTTTAGTTTATTTGTTCAGTTGTAATTGGGTCAATGGCATTTTGGTTGATCTGCAGTATTTATAGGCAGTTGTTATACAGTAGTTTCTTACGTCTGTTTGACGCATGTGCTGTATGAATTCTCCTTGTTGACTGTTGAAGAAGTGTGAACATCGGGGGAGCGTTGAATTTATTCGCCCCCTCTGAAAGCTGGCTCTGACCCTGTTAAAGGTCCCCTGTGAAAGCTGGCCCTGATCCCGCTAAAGGTCCCCGCTGAAAGCTGGCCCTGTTCCCACCAGAGGCCCCTTCTGAAAGCTGGACCTGGTCCCGCTAAAGGTCCCCACTGAAAGCTGGTCCTGATCCCACTAAAGGTACCCTGTGAAAGTTGGCTCTGGGCCCCTTAAAGGTCCCCTATGAACGCTAGCCCTGGTCCCGCTTAAGGTTCTCTGCCCCTCTGAAAGCAGGCCCTGGTCTCCTAAACACCCCCTCTGAAAGCTGGCTCTGGTCTGGCAAAAGGTCCTCTGCCCCTTCGAAAGCTGGCCCTGGTCTCACTAAAGATCCCCTCTGAAAGCTGGCTCTGGGCCCCTTAAAGGTCTCCTATGAAAGCTGGCGCTGGTCCAGCTAAAGGTTGTCTGCCCCTCTGAAAACCGGCCCTGATCCTCCTAAAGGTTCTCTCTGAAAGCTGGCCCTGGTCTCACTAAATGTCCCCTTAAAGGTCTCCTCTGAAAGCGGGCCCTGGTCTCGCTTAAGGTTCTCTGCCCTTCTGAAAGCTGGCCCTGTTCTCACTAAGGTCCCCTTTTGAAAGCTGGCCCTGGTTCTGCTAAAGGCCCACTCTGAAAGCTGGCCTTGGTCCCACTAAAGGTCCTCTGCCCCCTCTGAAAGCTGGCCCTGGTCCCGCTAAAGGTCCTCTGCCCCCTCTGAAAGCTGGCCCTGGTCCCACTAAAGGTCCTTTGCCCCTCTGAAAGCTGGCCCTGGTCACCTTAAAGGTTTGCTCTGAAAGCTGGCCTCAGTTCTGCTAAAGATCCCCTCTGATCGTTGCCCCTGGTCCTGGTAATGGTTCTCTGCCCCTCTGAAAACTGCCCCTGTTCCCGCTAATGGTCCTCTGCCCCCTCTGAAAGCTGGCCCTGGTCCCACTAAAGGTCCTCTGCCCCTCTTAAACCTGGCCCTGGTCCAGCTAAAGGTCCTCTTTGAAAGATGGCCCTGGTCCTGCTAAAGATTCCTTTGAAAGCTGGCCCCGGTCCCACTTAACGTCTTTTGCCCCTCTGAAAGCTGGCCCTGGTCGCAATAAAGGTCCTTTCTGAAGGCTGGCCCTGGTCCCACTAAAGGTCTATTGCCCCCCTGAAAGCTGGCCCTGGTCCTGCTGATCTCCTCTAAAAGCTAGCCCCGATCCCGCTGTAGGTCTGCCTTGAAGGCTGGCCCTGGTCTCCCTAAAGGTCCACTTCCTTCTCTGTTTGCAGACAGTGGTCATAGCAGCAGCAGTCATGGAGAGCGCCTGAGCTCCAGACTACGCTCACTGCCTGGGAATCACGAGCCCTACGAGACCAGCAGCCCCAAGGAACTGGGTGAGACACAAGGGTGAGGGTGGCATAGATAGACGGGAGGGTGGGGTAGTGAAATGTGAGGGTCAGGTAAAGAGACGGGAGCGTGGGGTAGAGAGGAGTACATTATATGTAAAGACAATTAAGAAAGGACCACACAAGCCACCACCAGAGGTGATCGGGTGATACCCCAACGATGGACCACCTTTGGTCAGAATCTGTAGTAAATAAATAGACACCAATAAAAGAAGGTGTTTTAAACTACCTCAGGCAAACTAAGTACTAGTAATATCCATTACTTGTTTGTCAACTGTTCATTAAAACTTTGCCGGCTTTTGCATTTGAAGTTAACCTGACGGCTCTTTCATTCACCATTCCTTCGAACTTATAACTGGCTGGTCCAGTAGCTTATTTTCCTCTGCCTAGTAGTATAGGTGCTACAGAAGTGAGTCAAATTAAGGGTATGTGTGCAGACGCGTCGTACGTGGACCCCCTAGGACCACAGGTGGACAGGCCGAAGACTGGAGCCAAGAAGCGACAGGAAGAGGACTTTGAGGACGAGGAGCTGGGGGACGACTTGCTGCCTGAGTAGTCCCCTGAGGATGAGAAGTTGGGGATGTCCTGCTGCCTGCGAAGTCCCTGTCTTGATTGATCTGCAGCATTGGTCTGCTTTCATTTGTACCGCTACCTCACTGAATGTTTCCTTTTTGTTTTTTGGCACCTAGGTCCTGTATTACACAAAATTGACTCTTGAAAGCTTGCATGTTAAAATACTGTTAGCTCATCAAAAACATACCTGGAGTTGTGTTTGGCTTTATTGATGCATGTTTTAGTAACCCTTTATTATTAGTCTGCCTACATCTCCAAAGCGCCAAATGATGTAACCTTGTGATATCATGAAGCAGTAGTTTAAGTTAAAAGCTACCTTTTGTTCAATAGAGACTGACAATTCCAGATGGTTCTACTTAAGGTGTATGGAATTTTAAAAACACCGGGAAGCACTTGTTGTGGTGAAACAAAGTGTTTCCAGTTTGAGAGAAGAACACAGCCTAAATATGAGATTTGTGTGTTAAACATGTGTGAATTAAATGCAATACAACTCCAGGTATGTTTCTGATGAGTAAGCAAGATGACATAGATCAGAAAATAGTGTAAAATGGGCCCTTTAAATGCTTTAACAATTTTAACGCATACGTTTTTATGATCATCATAATGTCATTACTTTTGGCACTTTTTTACTTTGCCTATTCATTTAATAAGACTGTTGCACTGTTGTGGGGGTTTTCCACAATAAAAGCACTGTTGTTTTGTTTTGGTTTGTCATGGTTTTACAGTTTGTGTAAATCTTAAAAATACTTGGTGAAAGACATTATATAAGAGCTCAGTCATTTGCCATTGCATTAGTTGGAGTTTGAAATAAAGACATGGATCTCTGTCATTGATTGAAACAGGAAGTCTGTTTCCCCTGTTCCATTTAGAATAACAATGCCTTAACTCCCCCTCCTCACTCACCCACCATCTTCCCTCTCCACCTCCACCTCTGAAAAACTATTTAATAGGTTTTAAATAAAATAATTTTCAGTTGAAATGAAAATCCTTTATGTGGCTCAAATAGAATAAAGTTAGACAACTAAATTTAAAAAAATCTTTATAATATACTTAGGTTAAAAAAGTAGAAAGGTACAAATGTCAAAGATGAATTACTGTCCAAAATAGGCCTAAGAGGGCGACAGTAGCTCAGTAGGTTGAGTGTTTGTCCACTGATCCGAAGGTTGGCGGTTCAAATCCCGCTCTCTACATAAACATCATTGGTTGAGTGGTTAGATCCAGTGACTCGAAGGTTGGCGGTGCAATTCCAGCCCTCACAGATGAATGCTGTCGTTGTGTCCTTGGGCAAGACACTTAACCCACTTACCCCAGCCCTTGGGACAACGGGCGGAAATTAGCCTCTGGCTATAACCCGGCGTGTTTACGTTCATGTCTGTCATGTCATGTCCGTTCATTAACATGCACTGTCCCAACCAAATAAAATAAATAATAATAATAATAATAAAGAATTAAGAACAGTTTAAAATTACAAAAAAAAAAAAAGTTGGGGCCACCTGTATTGAGCAGACTGTTGAGGGTGTGTCCAGTAGAGGTAAGATCGGGCCTAAAAAATCCAGCCCGACCCGACCCGGCCCGCGGGTATTAAAGCCCGACCAATTAACTTGATTTGCAGGCCCGAGCAAACCCGAAATTTCATATTTTATTTGTGAGGACTAGATGTTTGACTTTGACGATCTTCAATTCTGCCAGTATAGTTGTTTAAATGCTGCTCAGCGTCGAGGTGCCAGTCGTTTTGCTCTCGTATGAAAGCAAAGCGCCACATTGACACATTCAGCGAAGCCAACGCAAGTTTCTGTAGCATTTTCTACAATTAATGTGAAGCATTTTCCACACCTCACTCTTACCGGTGCGTGTTTGTCTTTTCAGTTCTCCTGTCTTTAGTTTATCCTTAACTTCTTGCTCCTCCATATTGGGGATACCAGGTCAAAATAGATGCAGACTTGCGGAGGGGAAGATTATTAAGAGGGCGGCGTTCACGTGCGCAGAGCTCTGGCTCTGCGGCTCCTGTTTAGTTAAATAGCAATTACATTACAGCGCCTTCTCTGTTTTATCCAAATTATTTATTTTAAAACAAGTATTCCTTAGTTTAGTATCCACATATCGTTTTAGTATACATTTTTATAAACATATTTATTAAAAAAAAAAAAAAGTCAGCGAGAGAGAAGCCCGACCCGACCCGAAGCAATGATTGACATTTTAGGCCCGAGCCAGACCCGAATTTCGGATCGGGCTCGGGCTTAAGATCTTACCTCTAGTGTCCAGGGGTGCTACCACATACTCACTTAAGTGGACACAGTGGACGGCAGAGCAAATTAAAAGTGCAAAAACTAAACTTGTGATCCCATTGCATTAAATCACGTGCAAAGGTGGTGGAACCTCACTAACATGCCTAGCCCAACCACCAGGAGGCGCCCAGCGCCGCTGAAGCAAAAAGACAAAAAGGTTAATTGTATGACCCAGTTTGGTTAAGACCTGCTTACAAAATGATTTTAAATAAACCAAAAAACAAAAACAAAACAGCAGCAGGTTTAGCCTGCAAGAAGAGAATTCATGTTAAAAAGGCTAACTTTTGGTTGCCATAAGAAAGTAACAAACTTACCACATTTTAATGACAGCCAGGAACCAAATCAGCCCTGTTCAAAGACATTCATTTTACTTTACAATTTACTCAAATAGTTTGTTGTGATTCTGACCCTACCTCTGTAACAGATCTACCTGGAGTTTGACTCCCACAGACCAGCAGCAACACAGGATGTATTGTGTCCCACTGCTCAAGTTCCCCTATGGTATTAAAATTATCAAGTGAATATGAAGCTTTGACATTGGCGACATTTGTGGGCTGTGCTTTCACGGTAATGGGCTCGACACACGGGGAGCGACTAACGACAGCGTGCAGAGTCATCGCATGGGCTTTAAAATCGAACACACGGGCAGCGCAGTTTGTCGCTGCGACTAGCGGCAGCTTGTCACGTCGCGCTCTGTTCCAGAGCGGACCTCGAGCCTCCTGCACATCTGATTTGGAGGGAATTTTGAGGTTGCAATAGCGGTAGATGGGGAAAAAGACGCTAAAATGAAATCTCAGAAAGTTTTGCTTAATTTGACTGAAATATTACTATTGGTTGCACTTCACAAAACTAAAAAAATGTTTATTAAGATTTTATAAAGATTAATCAAATTAAATCGAAATGTTTGAGATATGTCAAAAAGAATTGGGAAATCCGACACGGCAAGTATGATTTTCTCCTCCATTATGTCTCTGAAGTGGACAGTGCAGTCCTGCATCTCATTGGCTCATCAATCAAACTCTCGCTGATTGGCTGTTGTGCAGCGACAGCGATAAAAGTAAAACATTTTTCAACTTTCATTTATCGCGTCGCAGGCCCGCGTGTGCACGGCACGTGCACGAGCGCGAGGTTTTCACGCGCACTAGTTTCGCTTGTCACGGAGGTCAGAGAGATGAGCGATTTTCGCAGTGTCGCACAGGAACCATTAGAAATAAATGGAGAGCGAGCGACGTCGCTCCCCGTGTGTCGAGCCCATAAAGCGGCGTGTCTCTTCCGCACGAGTGAGGAAAGCGCGTTCCAACCTCCGAGACACAGCTCCGAGGAACGAAGGAACCTCCGCTCTGCTGCGAAGGACACTCACCGAGAGTTTAGTGGAAGTGAGGAAGGAGGAACCTTCTCTCTCTTCTCCCTCACCCCTCCCCTCCCCTCCAGCCCCCTTTCTCTCTCCTCTCACCCGCTCTCCCTCCCCGCTTCCTCACACTGTGGAGGTTAGTTCTGTCTGAGTGGTCCAGCCCACGCCTCACGGACATGTCCCGTTGTACCTGCGGTTCAGAGGGAGCTGTTTCCCTACGAGACGCCATTCCGCCACATGCCGAGGAACACTTCAGTGAGGAGCACACTCAAGTAAGTGGCTATACTGAGCGCTTAAGTGTAGAACTGTCGCCATCACGTCACGCTGAGACGCCGGCGCACCTGCTTTGGGCCCCTACAGCAGCCTGTGGACCCCAATGGTCCCAGAAATCAGATATCTAGTTGAAGGCTGCAACAGCCTACCTGCGTAACTTAGATTACTGTACAGCTTTATTTTCTACGGTAAATGCCACGTGTTTAAGTTTATATCGTCACTGTGTTCGGTAGTTTTTCAAACTGCGATGACGGTGTGTAGACCGGGCCTGTCTGCTCTGCTGTCGGCCTGGCTCCTGCTTCTGTCTGCGGGTCCGGAGGGTCTCTCTAGGGCCGGGCTGATCCGTAAGAAGCCGCCTGTGCGCCGCGGATGTCTGCCCCTACCGGAGGAGATCCTGGAGCAGATGTACGGCCGACTGACAGTGGGAATTATGAGCGCCTTCCACCACGCGCTGCAGCTGGAGCAAAACCCAGCAGAACAGCACAACGCGAGCTGCCCATCCGCCGCGTGGGCCTCAGCCGCCTCCGGGGCCCGGCTCCCGGTCAACCTGCTCAGCATCTCTCCTTGGGCCTACAGGTTGGTGCGTGCGTGGGGCTTTTTACACTCGAGCACTTTGTGAACTATCACCCATGGAGGGACATACTTCCAGCGGAGCACGCAGACACAGTCACTGGTCAAGGACGCCGGCCAGTCTGGTCATTTACTGACAACTAATGGCGAATAAAGCTACTGGGATTCTCTGGAAAGAACACTGTCCCCCACCCCCAAAACAGAACTTGTGTATAAAAGGCTTATTAATCCTAGACATGAAGTTTCCAAAAACATACTGCTTAGTGCGGCTTAACCAGTGCATCTTAGGCTAAACAAAATATTTGGGAGAGCATTTTGTATCAAAGACATTGGGGCCTAAATTAAATGTCTATAATTTATTTTCACTGTGTTGCCCTGCAATTTTATCAAAACGTATTAAAGAACATAATTCACAATTTACTTTAGCTTTTCTTTAGTCTGAAATGTCTCATACTCTGAATAGCGTAAAGATCTCTCATAGCATTACGCACAGTATATATTCTTAAACATGTATATGTGGTGTGCAGCTAAGCAGGTGTTTGTGCTTTAGGATGTCCCAGGACTCGTCCAGGTACCCCCGCTCCATTCCGGAGGCATACTGCCTGTGCAGGGGCTGTCTGATCGGGCCATATGGACAGGAGAGTGCAGACTTCCGCAGTGTTCCGGTCTTTGCTCCAGCCGTGGTACTGAAGAGGAGTGGCCCATGTGTGGGTGGGCGTCACACCTACAGTGAGAACTACATCTCTGTAGCCGTAGGCTGCACATGTGTGCCCACTATGGAGCCGGAGCCCAGGGCCCCTCAGGGCAACACCATCTGAGGGGAACCCTGTATGAAATCAACACCATTGGAGAGCCACTCCCTTGTGTTCTCTTCGACCTAAATGCCCTGGTGGTAGCTGACTCCATGCAACTCACAATTATCTAATAAGTATTTTTGGTTCTGTACTACTCCTAATCATGTTATTAGCTGTAAATGCTGTGTTCAGATTTAAGTAAGAAGGAAAGCTGCTCAAATGAAAAAAATGACAGCAACTGTGCATTTCTGGAACGGCTTTTTATTTGCAGCATAGCAGCTGCATTCCTCATGCATAGTACAACATATAGTGCCATTTCTTTTCTAATTAATAAAGTAGTTATCTACTTTTAATGCTGAACTACTCTTCTGACCAATACTAAACATAATCATGGAATAATTAGGATGCCAAAACCATTAGATAATGTATGTGTATACAGTGTATAGACACATGAAATTAATCTGGGATCTTCATACATTAAGAGCTGAATAATCAAAAGAAACGCGTATGTTTAATTCATGCCGACTCGCTCTCTGAATGCTGCGCATTATCCTGTAGTACTCGGGCAGTCTGAGGCCGACACCCAGGGAGGAATGATGCTGTAAAAGATGATCATGTTGAAAGAAGTTGTATCCAGAGATTGTGTCTTGTCCCGCTTGCCCAGCTGACACAGTGCAGTCAAACCACAGTGAGTCTGTGAAAAAACAGCAGAGTCCTTGTAAAAGAAAAGGGCCCACTTAACCCTTTCCAGTGGTCGCCCCTGCCGAGAGACGGGATGAGGGATAATTGGTGTAGCAGCGGAAGTCATTGGAGAGGTTACGATGATGTTGAGGGAGGAAATCACAGATGTCCACACCCAGCAGCTCTTTGGCTGTGTCCTGCATCACTGCCCCTACAAATCAGACGACAATGACGATTCTATGTTTACATACTCTTCATAACCAGCCTTACAAGCTACTTCTGCAAGAATACCAACACTATAAAATGTTATTAATTCATTAGCCATTCATTTTAATTAACCATTGAATTCATGTATTGCCTCTGAAGCCACAGCTGTCATGATGGAAGCGAGGCTGTCAATCTGCACCATTGGCCTCTCTGACCACTGCCAACACCACATTTATACAAGGAAATGTGGATGTGGAAGTGTCTTGTCTAAGGACAAAACTAGCCACTGGTGCCTAGCCCTGCTTAGTGTCTGAGATCTGACAAGATCAGGTTTTGAGAAGCCGTATGGCTGCTAATGTTGCTAAGCCCTGCGGATGTGTGCTCGTCTCACCAGTGCACAGCAGCACTTTGCCTTTGCTCAGGTACCGCACAGTCTGGGCCACTTTGCTCATACACTCGTGTGACAGGTAGGGCGGGTCAGCCAGGACCACATCAAAGCTGTGTGGCTGGACATGGGCAGGCAAAACCAGGGGCTGGCGGTAGTCGTAGAAGATGAAGTCGTCCCCATACGAGGCAAACCTGCGATCGTACTCTAGCAGCACCACTGGCACATCCGACGACCCCGCAACAACTCCCTGTTTCAGTTTCTGGTATACGCTGGGCGCACTCACGCACGCTATCCTGAGGAACAGCACACACACAAAGATACTTTCCTAAGGTGTTTTAAGTCAAAGAATTACATCAAATACAGCAGCCATGTGTGTACCTTCCTCCAGGCCCCACCTCCTGCACGAGCTCCTCTGCAAGCTGCCTGGCCGTGTCCTCGCTGTACCAGAATTGACTCAGGCCCTGAAGACATGCATCATCATATCACTATTTTACAATTTGCTGTTGCTGCCATTACAATTAAAAAACAAACTTTGTAATTACTGGACCTAGCCACATGAAGCAAAAACAGAGATTACCTATAAACCAGGTTAACAAATCTGCACTCTGACAGTTAAACAGCAGCAAATTCTACTATAAAATTCTGACCTGTCGTATAAGGACTAGGGATTCTAGAATGTCACATGAACGCAGCCTATTACGTACGCTCGCTTATTCTCAGGGTTGTCAAAATAATCAAAAATCAGATGCTAATAATACTGTTACAAAAACTAGTATTGAATAGTCCTTTGAGCAGGTAACAACACTAAAAATCCCAATCACAGGACAGAAATGAACCCTTTCTGAATAGCTTTAGAATAATCTTAAGCTGCAGAACAAGTATAAGACCACATAGACTAGTATACACCCATGGACCTCTATGGAACCTACCTGGACGACAGAGGGATTACGCAGATCTAAGGCCACATAATAATATAAAAGTACTACAATTTAATGTTGAAAGTCACATTCTATTGTCTAAATAAATAGTGTTTTTGTATTATCATTGTTTATCAAGGTGGATGAGTCAGCACCTCATCCGCCTCGCTCTAGTGCAAGAGCCCTATTGTAATTGTACAATTTTTAATAAAATGGCAAAAATCAAGCAGTAAATAATAATGCAAGGACAAGTAAGTGGCACTGAAAATTAGAGTTCAGTGAACTCTAATTCTGAGCGAAGACCCAGAGAAAAAATATAGAAAGACAGCTGAATAGTGCCATCTCAAAAATTGATTTACATTGCACCGATGGGAGCCCAGCCCAGGAAAATGTGATTGTAGACAAATGAAACTTAGCATCAAAAATATGTCAGGTCAGGAAATGGACAAAATTATATTATGGCTCTATTACGCCTACTTCAAATTTCATTAATAAAAATTCATAAAAGCCAATCTATTATGGGCTTCTGAAAGAGTTTAGAGAGAGACTCTATTAATGCGGAATAATGTGATAAAGTCCCATCATTCTAACTTTGAATGATGGGACTTTTTTTAGGCATAAAAAAAATTGAAGAAAAAAAAAAAAGGTTATTATTATTTTTTTCATTATTGTTAGGGCCCAAGCACAAATGCACACCCTCTATGTGACTGTGAGTAAAAAAATCTATGGGGACCACACCCTAACACTGATATGAAGGTGGCCATTTTTATCTAATTATGCAGATGCCCAAAATCTATCACTCATACTTTAACAAACTTTTCCAGGGTTTTTATCGGACAGACTCCAAACTGAGGCAGTATCATCCGGAACAATCCGGGGTCAAACATTGTTAAAAGAATTTACATAAGTCTCAGGGTGTGGTCATAATGACCTCTTAATTAAGTGGCCATTTTGGAAGTATTAACATTCCTGTAATTTTTGATGAGCTGGGCAAAATGATGTGTGGATTAAAATTCTATCTTTTAAAATGGCTCCCCAGGGCCCTGCAAAGTTGCAATGGGCCATAAACATTTAGCGTCAACATGGCACTGGAAATATTGAATCACATGTCAAGCTAAGGTTGATATGCAGCTCTCCCACTGTGGCGTGCCCTTTATCACTGCTTGCAGTTTTAATATTATTATTGTATTTACTATTCAATATGCTTAAATTGCGCCACAGGGACAAATTAAGTGATATTAATTGAGTCTGTATTGAGTTCATATCATGTGAACACAAATAAGATACTTACCCAGTCCTCCTCCAGGGCCCCCACTGCAAACTGCTGAGCTGGCTTAGGGTCCGGGCTCTGGAGAACCAGGGTCTCGGCATAAAACTCTTGCAGTGCAGCCAGAGTGTGGGCTGACAGAGTGGGCACGTCCTCCTCATTGTCACTCATGATACGATTGACCAATGAGGAGTCACGGAGACCAAGAACATTCCTTCTAAGTACCACCCACCTGGTTCAAAGAGAGACACACAGGACACTGGACTTAAAAAGGACAGGAGTACCAAGGTCACTTCACTTGACTATAGAAGGACAAAGGACACTTCACTGAACTATAGGGGGACAGGAGTACACTTTGCTGGACAGTAGAAGGACAGAGAACACCTCACTAAGCTACTGAAGGACAGGAGGACACTACACTGAACTTAAGAGGAACAATTAACACTTTATACACTATAGGGACTGGAGGACAGTAGAAGGCCAGCGGATACTTTACTGTACGGCAGAAGGACAGTGGACACTTCATTGGACTGTAGATGGACAGCAGAAATTTCACTGAACTGTAGTGGGAAAGAAGGACACTTCACTGGATTATAGTAGGATAGGAGGACATTTTGCTGGAGCATAAAAGGACACTTCACTGGACTGTAGAAGGACAGAAGGACACTTCACTGAAATATAGAAGGACAGAGGACACTACAATGGACTGTAGGGGGAAAGGATTATAGACGGACAGGAGGACATTTTACTGCACTACATATAAAGCATAGGAGGAGTAAAAACAAAGGCAAAAAGGAATAAACATTAACATCCCTTGGATACGTAAATAGCTACTTACAGGAGAAACGCGCATGTGGGCTGTCGCAGTATGATGACGTAGAGCCTTGGCGTAAGTGTGGTGCGTGAAAAGGAAATCGCACAGGACAATGGCTCCTTCCAAATTTGTCAAATTATAGATCCTAGCTCCTAGCCTCTAACTCCTTTACCTTTGGAGGTAGGTCACGGGGTCAACCATTAGAGTCCTAGGCAGGAGGAGGAGCTTCAACTGCGTTTGGAGAATCCGACCATCCAGCACGAACAGTGGAGCATTCACGTGACGCTGAGGAATAAATATTCTCCACACTCACCATTAGATGCACAGCCTCTGCTCTGTCCTCTGTGCCAACAAATATTCCATCAAATTCTGTTCTTTAGTCCGTCTGCAGCGGGGAATGGAGCAGAGTTTATGCAAATTAGCCATGTGGCTTTAGGTTTCATTTCTATAAACATAAACATGTGCACAGATCTCCCCTTATGTCATTATGTAGTCTGTAAATAAAGCACGTGAAGCTGTTATGAGCCAAAAATATTTATTTTCATTCTTATATGAAGTTGGATTTAGCGAGACAGGTGTTTTGTATAATGTCTGATGCAATTAAACTTTCGTTGCTTTACAAACTTCTCTTAGCTTCTTACCGCTGGTTAGGAAGCTCCTGAGATGCATATGCAAAAGGAGCTATGAAAGGAAGCATACAGGATCCTTTTCCTAAGGACTATTCGGACAGTCCTTATAATGGCAGACGATGACGCACATCCGTTTTTTAAAGAGCCGGGAGCTTTGGGCCAATTTCACGAATTCGGAAGGAGCCCGTGATTTCAGATCTATAATAGCTTTTAACTTCAGTAGAGCGCAGAACCACGTACATAATAAATGCAGACCGAAGACGTGGTGGGAGAGTGGATTTTACGCACACTGAGTTAGATAAACCAAAATTACAATTATCCGGTATTTGGAAGGAATTACTGTACATTTTATGTGTTGAGATGTGTTGATTATGCATTTGTAACTTACATTTCTCGCTTTTGGTAATTAAATATATGAACTTAAACAACAAATATAATAAAAGGGCAAAGCGCACTCTAACGCAGTTGAATTTTCCGAGAAACTCTGAACTCAGCAGGTGCAGAGGCTGGGCGGCAGTGGGATACGCGCGCCGACAGCCGGAGGTCCGTGAAACAGCAGCCCTTCTACAGAGCCCCTGTCTGCTGCACTCGTGTACCGGAGCAACTGAGCCTCCACAGCCCCAGCCATGGCAGCAGACACCGAGCGAATAGAGCCGGGGGAGAGCGAGGAGGAAGTGGAGGATGTGTACGAAGTGGAGAGGATCATAGATATGCGAGTAGAAGAGGTAGCAGTAGCATGCACTGAACCAGAGAGCCTAAACCAGGAGAGAGCCCACATCAACAAAACAATACGTTCGGTTCGAATAACGTTACGTTAGTGAAACTGTGTCAATGACAACTTGTTCAAACCAATTCGGAATAGTTATTCTACACTCACGTAACTCATATCTCCGTTATAGATGTACATATTTATCATTCTGTAAACACGCTCACGTCTGGCATCTTCCGGAGACATGGCTAGCTAACATGCTAACACGGCTGGCATATATGGATATCCAGCCTTTGTGAACTACAACTAGATCAAAACGTGCATGAGCGTGGGCTTAGAGTTTTGTTTCTGTAAATGAGGTGGAATACGTACTGTTTTGTTACTGTATTGTATATGTGACTGCGCCGACTCTTTGTCGTGTCGTCAGTGCCATGATTCCCCTGTCCCTTTCTTCCGAGCCCTGGCCCCAGCTGAGGCCAAGGGCGCACTCGGCGTAAGGCTCACGGTCGGGTCTAGAAGCACTACAGCGTCCCACCACGATCAGTCTCCACATGCCACAACTCAGGACCACAATGTAATACAGTACAGTGATTAGCACTATTAGGCTTCCTTTAGATTTCCATTGTACTGATACAGGTACAGCTCTCTAAACGAAAAAAGCTATTGTTGGAAGAGAAAAAGCAAAAGACGAAGTTCAAATCTGTCAACTGGACAAATCGTTGTAGGAGTGAAGAACTGGACAAAGAGCGATTTGTCCAGTTGACAGATTTGAACTTCGTCTTTTGCTATGGATCAGACCTGGACGACTGAGGGTTTACAGAGATATCTTGGAAGAGAAGAGTTATAGTTAAAATGACGCTGCGAAATAGACGTATGGAGAACAGACTAATCAAGAGGCATATGTCACTTTACAGAGCTTATTACCAAAAATGAAGATATTTAGTGGCGAGACTTAAACAAAATAACTTGTTGACATATGTCTGGGGATTGATAAGTGTTGAGTAATTTCAAATGAAGAGAGAGAGGCGACAATGTACTGACTGTTCGTTTATTACAACTCCAGTAACAGTAATAACGCCTCGTCCCACGAGGGCGCTCCAGGTTAACGTATGGACTAATACCATATACCATAACATCCCTCTTTCTCACGAACATTATGAGCAATAATGTTAGAACATTAGGCAGAAATACTTAATGCTGAAAATTGCATAAAAAATTGAACAGTTATATATTCATTTATTGAACTTTTATATTTATTTTCTTATTTTATTTAACCATTAACTAACTAAGTGAGATGGACATCTTATACCTTCTACTGATTGAGGGGATTATTCTGCCCCGAGCTGGTTCAGGCAGAATAAGTGGAATTAAGGGCTCATGATCTGTCTCAGTGTGGAAGTCTATGTCAATGAGAAAATCCAAGAACCACTCGCACGCCCAGTAATTCCTCCTTCTCTATTTGAGCATATCTTTGTTCCATAGATTTTTGGATGCAAATGCAACTAATTTGACTGTGCCACCCTCTTGTTTTTGGAGCAATACTTGTCTTTGCTTTTGGATTGTAAAGCACCAAGTTTGGGGTTGGCTCAGTTCAGACTCAGTTCAGATCATGATGAAAACTCAGTTCAAATCATGTTGAAAGCTTTTTGTTGCGCTTCACCCCACTACCACATGTTTTTACTGCTTAGCGGGTTATTCCGAGGCTGTGTTTTCTCTGCAAGGTGAGGTAGATATTTCCCTAAGTGATTTACCATCCCCAAGAACCGCCTTGCCCCACTGACATCAGTGAGTTCTTGTATGTTGGTGACCGTTTAAGCTTTTCTGGGTCTGCTTTCATTGCTGTGCTGTCAATGATTTGTTTCAGAAACTTGATGGAGGTTTTGGAGAATTCACATTTCAAAGTCACTCCCTCCAGGACTGCAACAAGACCTGGGTCGTGCTTGTTCTGTGTAGTTCTGTCTGTCGAAACAAAATGAATAGTGCTGACCCCCTGAACAAAGGCATTTACCAAAATCCTGAGTTGGCATCGAGTTTTAGGAGATTTTGCACTTTTAGCTTTAGTTTTGTCTGGTCGGCACACACAAACACACACACACGCAAACTACTTCTGCACGTTTGGTATTGGGACCATCCCAGCACACCAGTCAGTGGCCTGCTCCACTCTGGAGATGACCCCTATCTCCTTCATGTGAGCCAGCTCTTTCTTAATTTGAGTAACGGGGGGGGTTATCAGCACATAGGGGTTTGCATCTTCTTTTAGCTTAATCTTGTATTCCCCCTCCATTTTTGCCTAACCCACTGAACAGTTTTGGAAAACGCTACTTCACTGCCTCTCC
The DNA here is from genome assembly GCA_019594935.1 of Periophthalmus modestus. Taxonomy (NCBI): domain Eukaryota; kingdom Metazoa; phylum Chordata; class Actinopteri; order Gobiiformes; family Gobiidae; genus Periophthalmus; species Periophthalmus modestus. Next base: position 5,734,126 of record JAIEZT010000009.1, read on the forward strand.
TCTAGCCTCCAGCTCTAGCACTACACTTGCTGGGCGACTAAGTAAGCAAGTGTAGTGTGTGTCATATCTGTGTATCATATCTACTACCCCTACGTATACTGTAATTTTGTTTGTCATACTTAGGTTAGTTGTGAACTTGCCTTTAACTGCAAGAGATGACGTACCTGTACCATATAGTTTTAGTTTAGTAAGTTGCAGCTGTGATCTCTGAGCTAAGGATTTGAACACTCACAAGACAGTAACGTCTGGGCTTTACCACACCTGTTGCATTGTTGAGGGCCATCTTGTTTTATGTGTATCTCTGGGACTTGTCTCATGTTTTTGCCTGTTTGTTGAATGTCTTTGCTTTAGCTTTGACAATGTCCAGGTTACAGGGGATTTCTTTCTTCAAGTAATTTTTTCATGAGGTCCTGTTGCTTTTTCTCAAGCTAGCGCTGGTGAAGCCGTAAGACCTCTTTGTCCAACATGAGCTCTGGATCCATCTGCATTTGCTCCGAGAGCTGTCACATATCCCAACAAGTCTGTCTTATCATTTCACTGTGCAGCGCACCATGCACACCATGCGCACCATGCTTTTCCAGGAAATACGGCCCTATTTCTTTTCGTCTCTGATTGAACTTTGCACGTTCAATAATGATGTTTCTTCTTATTACAAAGTGTGCCTCCAGCTTCGAAATTGTGTTGTACTCTTGCTCCTCTGACAGGTTCAATGAAGTTAGTACATTCTCCACTTCTTTTCCCATTGTAGAATTCAAAGTGACCTGGTTTTGTTGTAGCTACCCTGAAACTTTTTGAAGCACCAGATCCATTCCGGTTACTCTTCTGGCTTTTTAAAGTCAAACTTTAGTGATGGTGAGATGTTTTGTGGGTGGTGCTGGCTTGCACCATTAACTTTTTAGCAATGGTTAGCTCAACACTTACAATTAGATTTAATCTTACAATGCAGGTTCACATCGGTCACTAAGAGCAAGTATTTCTTCTGTTTTCTTACTCATTGGGCAATTTCTCACACCATGTCTCGGTAGTGATAAGTGCTGAGTAGATTTAAATAATGAGATAGAGATGGCTCCGTGACGATGTACTGATGCTTGTTTATTACAGCTTCAGTAACAGTAATAACGCCTTGTCCCAACAGGGCATGCCAGGTTAATGTATGGATTAATACCATATACCAGTACGACATACACCCATACTCATGGTTTGACCTTCTTTTCACCAGTTCAAGTGTATTTTCTTTGTGTGATTTTTATGATGGTAGAGTGAAACCTAACCTTGCCCATCTTGTTTCAGGGGGAGGTGCTGTACCGAGTGCGCTGGAAGAATTACTGCTCAGACGATGACACATGGGAACCTGAGGCACACTTGGAGGATTGTAGGGAGGTTCTGCTCGCGTTTAAGAAGAACATCGCAGAAGCTAAGTCCAAGAAGGAAGCAGAGGCCAAGAAGAACATGGTACGTCCCCTCCCCCCAGTGTACAGGAGTCTAAGCCACAACCTCCTTACTGAAAGGAGGAGACAGGATAACCACTCAGTAACACAGGGTGGACAAATGCACACAGTATAATAAAAGTAGCAGGAATAGTTTTGCTACTATCTGTATATTGGTCTTGCTGCTGTGGCCGATAAATGATATTTGCTGATATCAATATTGAGCTTTTAAAATCTATAATACAGACCGAATTCATGTTAAAAAGACATATTGTGGTTGTGACTGGTATATAGTTATAATTTATGACACTAATGGATCATTATGTTATAATTTGTACATTTCAAATCGCAATATCGGCAAAATGATCTTTTGAAAATAAGCAAATTAAGATTGCTCAAATATGCACAAATTACTTCAGATATAAGTATAAGAGCGTAAATGACAAGGGGAAATATCTATAACAAAGCTCTGAAAAGTCAATAGGATAATAGATCTGCTTTAAGTTAGTTTGTGAAGCGTTAATTTTTAGCTTTTGTAAAAATAAAAACAGAATTTACTTATCTGGGATATAAATTTATATTTCACTGATTTAGTCTGTCCTCAGTGCATCAGATTTGTCTTTTTGAACAAACTGGTAATGACACATGAGCACACACAG
>JAIEZT010000009.1:5741211-5786211 GCA_019594935.1 Periophthalmus modestus
ATTACATATTAAAGCTCAAGCAGTTTTCTAAACTGGACTTTCAGTCGATGCAGGAGGTTATAATTAAAGGAAGACCAATGCTAAAGGAGCTAATGGTTTGCTCCAGACGGCGGGACGAAAGACTCGCTCTTTTCAAACACAGAGACGTACAAAATGGTAAGAAATTTAATTAAATCCACTGAAAATTGGGGAACCGGCATAAGGATTAAAAAACAATACAAAAACCAGCCAGCTTTTTTTATTTCATACTATTAGAGCTATTTCTGTACTACAATGGCCCCCACAGTCACCAGATCTCAACTCGATAGAGCAGTGTATATACAGTGTGTATGTATATATATATATATATATATATATATATATATATATATATATATATATGTGTGTGTGTGTGTGTGTATATATATATATATATATATATATATATATATATATATATATATATATATATATATATATATATATATATATATATATATATATATACACACACACACACAATATATATATACTATATATATATATTTATATATTATATATATATATATATGCATGCATGGTGGGTTCCATCCCAAAATCCAGCACCCTGAGACTGTACGCGAGCCGTAAGGAAGGAGGCCGAGGACTAGTGAGTGTGAGAGCCACAGTCCAGGATGAAACATCCAAGATCCACAAGTACATCCAAGAGAAGGCCCCAACAGATGACGTGCTCAGCGAATGTCTCAGACAGTGGAGTGCAGAGGAAGAGGAGCTGGAGGAACCATCATGGAAGGACAAGCCCCTGCATGGGATGTACCACCGGAACATAACTGAAGTGGCTGATATCAAGAAATCCTACCAATGGCTTGAGAAAGCTGGACTGAAGGACAGCACAGAGGCACTCATCCTGGCTGCACAGGAGCAGGCCTTGAACACTAGAGCGATAGAGGCCCAGATCTACCACACCAGACAAGACCCAAGGTGTAGGCTGTGCAAAGAGGCCCCTGAGACAATCCAGCACATAACTGCAGGGTGTAAGATGCTGGCAGGGAAAGCATACATGGAGCGGCATAACCAAGTGGCGGGCATAGTGTAAAGAAACATCTGTGCAGAGTACGGACTGGAAACCCCCAGGTCAAGGTGGGAAACACTTCCAAGGTAGTGTGGAGAATGATCGAGCCAAGATCCTGTGGGACTTCCAGATACAGACTGACAGAATGGTGATAGCGAACCAACCGGACATAGTGGTGGTGGTGGATAAACAACAGAGCAAAGCCGTTGTGGTGGACATCGCAGTGCCAAGCGATGGGAACATCAGGAAAAAGGAGCATGAGAAACTAGAGAAATACCAGGGGCTCAAAGAAGAGCTGGAGAAGGCCTGGAAGGTGAAGGCCTCAGTGGTGCCCGTGGTCATCAGAGCACTCGGGGCAGTGACCCCCAAACTGGAGGAGTGGCTACAGCAGATCCCAGGAAAAACATCAGACATCTCAGTCCAGAAAAGTGCAGTACTAGGAACAGCAAAGATACTGCGCAGAACCCTCAAGCTCCCAGGCCTCTGGTAGAGGTCCCGAGGGAGGAAAAAAGAGGGATAAAGACCACCCGCGGAGGGTGAGGAGGAGATTTTTTTTTTTTAATATTATATATAATATTGTATTATATATATATATATATATATATATATATATATATATATATAATAATATAATATAATTATATATATATATATATATATATATATATATATATATATATATATATATATATATATATATATATATATTTACACACACGCAATTTTCAGTGGATTGAAGTCATTAAATTTCTTACTATTTCGTACCACTCTGTTTGAAAAGAGTGAGTTTTTCGTCCCATAGTCTGGAGCAAACCATTTAGCTCCTTTGCGTTGGTCTTCCTTTAATTATAACCTCCTGATTCGACCGAAAGTTCAGTTTAGAAAACTGCTTTAGCTTTAATATGTAATCTTTCTCTGTTTAAAAAGTAGGGCCAGACATGAAGAAAACAGTGAACGCATTGCGAAACTTGATTTGCTCACCCTAAATAGTAACTTGCTATCACTGTTCTGGGGCCCCTATTCTGCGGGAGTTGCAAGAATCCCTGGGCTCACAAGTGCTAGTTAACTACGTGTCTCACTCTGCGCCTATTCACAGCCGCTTAAAGCAGTAGCTGTCATTGCTGAGCTACAGCACAGTCAGTCCATGGTGAGGCACGAATAGCTGGTGCCTCTCCGCACGTCTCTTCTCAGTATTTCAATGGTAAATGTAAAAATTCAGTGATTTTGAATTAAAAAAAGAATTACTGCAAAGTTAAATAGAAATAGAAAATAACTTTATAGTACAAATCATTGTATATATATAACCATTATATAATAATATAACCATTCATTTATTTTTTCTCTGTGGTGTAAGTCAGGGGAGGCCGCCTCCCATGTCACTGACGCATAAATACATACACACACGATTAATTAGATGCACCCCATATTAAGAAGCTTATAGGCTGGGGTTGTCACAGAGAAGAACACAGCCTAAATATGCAGGCTTTTTGTATTTAAACATATGTGTGTGAATGAAACGAAACACAACTGTAGGTACGTTTTTGATGAGAATACAACAGTATAACATGGATCCAAAATTTGTGTAATACGGGCCCTTTAAAGAGACTAATTGCCATTGACTTGTGGGCTCTGTGCAGAGAAGACCCAAGCCACTCTAAGTTTGGGGATGGATCTGAACCTAGACTGGATGACATTGGAGGATTTCCAGAGGCATTTGAACGGAGACGATGAAGTTCTGAGTGGACCTCCATTATCTCCCAGTGAGTACCTGTACTTCCCTGAGTAAATGTCTAACACCTGTTTGTGTTTATATTGCTTCTCGCCCAAATCACGTTTCCGTTCAAAGTGTGTATGACAGGGTCTTATCATTCTCAAAGTAAAAGAAGCAATTTGTGAAGAAAAGTTGAAAAATATGTTGAAAATTACAGGTAATTATAGGTAGAGAGTTCTTCTACCCAAAAGTTTGGCAAAATTTACACATAAGAAATCCAATGCTTTTTTTTGTTATATTTTTATTTGTCAAATAATTGTTATCATGTACATTAGAGGAGTTTTGGCCCAGTGTACAAAATGGTTGCTAGGTAAAAGTTATTGAATTACCTAGAGGTCATGATTTTCATATAGCAAAATCTTAAATGTAATTGTCTAATTGTCTTAACTGTGTTTTACTGAAATGAGTAGTCTAACCTGTCATAGGCACTTTAAACTGTGAAAACCTCACGTTTCCTTTATCTTTTAGATTATGAAGCAAAAAATAACTCCAAAAATATCCACCTCAAGTAGCAAAACCAAACGTTTGTTGGCTGACTCCCTGCCCCTGTTGTTATCATAGGTGAGCTGCGAGATGCTGTAAAGAGTGGAGATTACCTGGCTGTAAAACTAGCTCTGAACTCTAAAGAGGATTACAATCTGGACCAAGAGGTGCGTCTTTTCCTTTGAATCTTTTGGGCCTATGGCTTACCAGACTGTGCTTTGACACTTCATCCACCTGTTGACTGGGGCCTGTTGGTAGAAGCCGGTTGAATGTACTCAGAATTGTGGACTTCTGAGTTGATAAAAAACAACCAATGAAAAATTTGTCACTTTAGGTTTACTGTCTCTGTCCACTCTGAGTGAAACCTTGAGCCACTGATGACTGCAGCTTGAACACAGATCAGGCAGAGACTGGCATGGCCTAGCCAATAGGAGTCAGGGTTGTTAAGGGAAGAGGGAGGGGCTATCTCAGGAGAACAAGTGGAGGTGATAACAGCAAAAATAGAACCTTTTTATTTTTGGCTCTGAATTTGCTCAGACTTAACCTGAAGTTACCCCAAACTCAAACTAAACCGGCTTCTAGTAACAAACCTCTGGTGTTAGTATGCATTATGCAACTGTGTGTTTGGAAGTGGTCAGAGAGAGGGGGACTTGTCAGTCTTCCCCAGGGCACCTATGTTACTAGGCACTTGCCCATTCTGACTGAGGATTGAATGAAATGCAAACAAGTCCATAAATATACATTTGTGTTTTACTGCGGTCATGTTTTCGAGTGAAACTTCTTCTGAGTTTCCACTAAAAGACATTCCTGTTGGTTCAGGTTTGACTGTAGCTCGCACCTTGGCTGCCCCAGAGTGTGTGTGACTGATCTTGGCTCAAGTTTACGTACTTACGTGTACTTACGTGTGCACGTGTGTGCACATGCGTATGCACAAACATCTAATACAGAGAAACTCCAACACAATTTCAACTAAAAACATTGTAGATCTTACGTTTGTAGACTTCTCATCTTCTCAGCCTCATCAGCATTGAAGCAGCCTTTTCAGCAACACATGCAGGTAAGAAACAGCTCCTCTCCAGAAACACTTACAGATGATTGGTGTATTATATATTTATATATATAAAATAATAAAACAGCTATTACAGCAATTAACATTTAAAACTGCTATTAACGATACCCCCAAAGATCATAGATGATGATTCATTTCATATACATTTACATCTGATAAATATGACAGAGTGCAGTATTAATTCAAACATATTGTTCTTTGCAGTGAAAAAAGAGGAAACTGACTTTTGACAAGAGGAATCACCTATTGAAGCAGGTACATACTGACTCCTCCCAACTTCTCAAATGGGCACCAGTGCTTAATCTGACCATATTGTCTAAAACATGCTATAAACACTTAACATACATTAAGGTTGGTGTTGTCTACTGCTCATATAACTTAATCTTAAAAAACCTCTTCAGTTAGTTAAAGCAGGTGTGAAAAGATTGTCATAATACAATAAAAGCATTATTCTTGTGGAAACGGTCACGTGGTGGTTTTTGGATTGGAGATTGGAGGTGTTCTTGATTGGAGCTGTTGTCTGTATGAGCTTGGAAATTGGGTGGGGCTTTGCCAAGGTGCTGTTGCATCGCACACCTTAAAGTCATTTGCACCACAATATGGCAACTAATTTAGTTGCACTGATAATTCTTAACTAGTTTTACATCTACTTCTTTTGCAGGGGTGTGCAGTAAATCTGAAGAACCATGAGAGGCATCACCACATCACAGCTAAATCTACAATGTCCAAGGATGTAACTGAATCTTCAGAACATTGTCACAACACTAGTGAGCCATTGAGCAAATCAAGTCTAAAAAGCAAAAGCAATACAAATGTGAAAGATGCTGACCAGCGACTGCCGCCGAAGAAGAACACAACAGCTTCAGCAGCAACTCGGACACGTCTGCGATCTGACGTAAAGGATGTGGCCTGTGCTTTACATGATCCTAAGGCATCCCAGATTAGACTAACACTTGGACAAACCCACAACAAAGAAGATGGTCAACATTCCTTTGTGGCTTCCAAAAGTGGAGAAGGGGAAAAGAAACCAAAGAGACAGACCAATCATAAAACCAGCCTTACATTTTCTAATAAACATGAATTATGGGAGCATGAGCAGTTGGACAAGACTGTGAATGGCAGCATACATTGTCCTGTGTCTCCACAGTTTCTCACAGGAGAGTCTGGAGAGATCATCCACATGATGAAACAAGACCACATCTCAAGGCACATCGAGAAGGACACATTAATCTGCAAATACGGCAAGGCCCTGTCGGCCAAACACCACCACAACAAGTCTCACTTTCCATATGTAGCACAATCAATGCGAGAACTTGGGAGGTTTGTTTTAGCTGTGAATGAACTAGATGGCAGTGTGCAATGTTTGCAGGATATATTTCTCCCAGTCAGGTTTGAATTGGCTGTAGAAGGCGCTAAAAAAACAATAGGTTTTGACATGTCTTCCAGCACATGTAAAAATTCTTCACTGGTATCAAAGTTAAGATCCTCTTTAAAAGGAGCTGCTGAAATAGCTCTTAAAGGAGCTCACATGCAGAACTGTGAATTGAAACATGACATCCAAACCTTCATTGACCTTCTGGATGCTAAATGGACCACAGCCTTTTCTTCCTGCACAGTAGCACCTTTGCCAGAGGAGCTTCAGGAGGTGGTGGACACATCCACTGTGACTGCAGACCTGGTCAAACTCCACCTGTTCATCTCAAAGGAGGAGGAGGAAGCCAGGAAAGACATCCTGCACCATCCCACTCTGTCCACTTGGAAGAAACTTAGTGAAGCCACTTTAGCAGATGTGTGCCTCTTCAACCGAATCCGGGTGGGAAATATTGGTCGACTGCTCTTGGAAACTTATACTTCTAAGAAGAGCACAGGGCAGTTCGTGCCTTCTGCTGATCAAATCCGGAAAAGCACCAAATTAGAGCTGGAAATGGGTGAGCAGTTAACCAGACTGGAATTAGAAGGCCAGTTTGGGAGGAGCATGCTTGTGGTACTGACCCAGCATGTGTCATCATTAATTGATTTGCTCATTGACTGTCGAGATCAAGTGGGCGTGTCACAGAGTAACTTGTACCTGTTTGCACGCACCGAAGGCCCATCTTTTATCAGGGGCCTGGACTGTCTCCGGAGGGCAGCTGTGGAGTGCGGTGTGTCTAACCCAGAAGCACTGCTCTGCTCCTCTTTGAGACAGCAGATTGCAGCCAGCTGGCAGCTCCTCAGTCTGTGTGACAGTGATCTGGGCCGAGTGTCCAAACTGCTGGGAAGATGCAGCCAAGAGTGTAGCCAGTTACCTCAAAACACAGCCCTGTTGGAGGAGCTGTGTAAGCAGCTGCTCCAGATGAACCGGGTCCTGCCCTCAAGCCACATAGCTTCTCTGAAAGAGGGTAAGTAGTACAATTATTAGCATGTTAAGTCTAGTCGTCAGTTATTGTTTTTGTTAATGTAGCTTTCATAAATCAGGGCCATCTATAATTGAATGTAAACGAGTTATGATCTCAATAACATTCTCCCAAAGTAGATTTAACATCTTAAAATATGATTTTTTGACTTTTTAGGAACCCAGTCAAAAAGTGTTGTGAAGAGAAGACCTTGGAGTGAACAGGAGCAGGCAGCTGTGAAGCGCTTTCTGTCTGAGTTCATTACTAAAATGAAGGTTCCTGGTAAAAAAGAATGTAATGCATGTTTAGCCGCTGAGCCAGACCTTTGCAGAAGGTCTTGGACTGACATCAAAAACTTTGTTCACAATACTCTCCAAACACTTAAGAGGAGGCAGAACCAGCCGGAGAAAGCCAAGCCTGAGAAGGCTGAAGTCAAGCCAAAGAGACAGAAGACTGTGAGCCAAAGCTCCAGGAAACAGTTGGAATTCAATAACAACATCCAGCCTCATCTGGAGGAGTCTGAAACAGCACCATCACATTCACATGGGACTGAACAGCCAATGCTTTTCCCTGCAGACCTGCCATATGTATCCTTTTGTTCAGCCAACTCTGATATGGGCTACAACAGCCCCACATGTAGCTTTTCTTCACTCAGTGTTTTAGATACACAAGTGGTTCCTACATATGCTCAATTGGGCACAGTAAACACAGCAATGCATCCACTGTACTCAGCCGAGAGCAGATATCTGACATCTCTGTCCCCGTCAAACTCACAGACTCAATCCAGTGTAGCCCTGCCTTTTGTGGACCTTCCCCTAGATACAGAGCCTCCTGCATCTCCTGCACTCACCTCTCTCAACTGTCCCACCACATCAATGCCCCCAACCTATGCCACATTAAGCACAGCAGTTTTCCCTCCCTATTCCCCAATGACTGACAGAAATGACTTTGCACCACTAGATCATTCAAGCGCCTTCTTTACCACTACTCCCCTAACGCCAATTGCTTGCTCCCAAGTGGTTCCTAGTGAAGAGGGAGTGTCGTCTTCATCTGAACAACTAAAGTCTCTAGTTTACTCTCACCACTCAAGTGCACATACAAAAAACCCAAGGCTAGCAAAGGAGGAGGAGCAGGACTCCATGAGGAGGCAGCTAGCAGACTTTGCACTGGTGAAAGTGCCTGGGAAAAGGGAGCCTGAACAGCACAGAGTTTGTGTGATGGAGCCATACACACAAACTCTACACAATGAGTGGGACCCCCCGGTCTACATGTCTCTGTAAATGTCTTTTCTGTGACAACACTTGAAAGTCCAACTGTAGTATTATCATAGAAATGCAAACAACTGCCAGTAAGTGCTGAGTGTTTAGACAGGAGACGCCGTAATATTCAATGAGGTTAAACTGTGGCAAACTGTGCTTCCATAAAATGTTGTCCATCTGATGTTATCACTTAAAATGACTGCACCAAGGACATTTCAGTCCACTTTTCCGAAGCCCTATATCTGACAGAACCTTCACAGCCCTGAGTGGAAGTGTAGTGTCCTGCTGTAGCCTCTTGCCAGTCGTTTGTAGTAGCTGGTTGTCTTTCTTCTCAAGAACATAAATATGAACTGTATTTGTATCCCTTTTGATGCTGTTGTTTGTGTATGTACCAGTGTTTCTAAAGGCTTTAGTAAAGTCACTGGTTAAATCACAGTCAAGTGTACTGATTTGCTCTCATTCTTAGTTACCAGTGGGAGTAAAAGCTAAGAAGGAGGAGGGTATCTTAAATCCCTTGGAATTGGTATTCCCATTTGCATTGTTTACACATTTCTATACATTTGACTACACTCCTGTTTACACATTCCGGTCATTTTGAACAGTTGGGTATGTATTGCTCTCCATAGTCAATATTACGTGCACGTGAAATGTGTTTGATATGTTTGTAATTTTTGGGGGGTTTGTTATATTTACCGTTTCTGTATTGTTATGCTCTCAGTGCTGTTGGTCTGGGACTGGTAAAACATTTTTGTAGGCTGCTTCAGTTGAGAGTGCATTACAGTATTATGATGAGAGCGTGAGCTGGGCGTGAGCTGGGTGTTATGATGAGAACGTGCAAAAAATGTCTGCAATACAACATTTACAATAGGGCTGGGTAATCTGGCAAAAAAATATCACAATTTTCTCTGAGCCAGATCACGATTTAGATTTTGTTATAATTCATGTATAATTCAAGGGCCTATATAACGCAAAATTGATTCTTGTGACCTTCAAGCCATGCTATAAAGCCATGCTATAAAGTTGTTACCTCGTCAAACATATGGAGTTATGTTTGGAGTTATGTTTTGTTTCATTCACACACATTTGAATAATCCTTTATTATTAGTCTGTCTATGTTTCCAAAGCACAAAATGCTCCTTGTGATGTCATGAGGTAGTTTTTCAACAGCTATCTTTTACCTTTTTTAAGTAAAGATGGGTAATTCCAGGTCTCAAATTATCCAAATGATTCTAATGAAGGTGTATGGAGTTTAAAAACATAGTAGTGCACTTCCTGACATGACATCACAAGTAGAAATGAGTATATCTTTGATGAGGAAACAACATTATAACAGATCAGAAAATGGCGTAATGTGGGCCCTTTTAAAGGCAATAGATAAATTCACACTTCACTGTGACTGTAATTTCCCCCTCACTCACTCAGTCTTACAGAGGCTAATCAATGGAAGTATGAGGGAAAGTGTTTGAGCAGACAACTGCATAAAATAGACAAATGGTGTATCATGATATCATAATATCATATCATATGCAAAAATAACTACCGGTATTTATGAAGAAAAAAGTACTAGCAAACTGTATTTATATGACAATAGATTAAAGCTGTGAATCATGAGTTGGATCTTTTTACATCTGTATTTTTACATATGACGGGCAAAAAACTACCAAATCTTCAGCTAAATCGGTCGTCTCAGCTCAGCTTTTGTTCCCGATAAATTCTTCTATTAGTCGACTAATACAAATTTTTGTTGACTAAGACATCATCGACTGATTACTCGACTGATGGCCTATAGACCTAGTACATTCCATGAAAATGAATAAGCCTTCACCAGAAAGGTTACTTGGTGCACCTTTGCAAGTCCATAATGATGTGGCTGTAATTGAATCCAACACTAGTGAAATGCCATTGTTGATAAATGCTGATGTTTGCTGGTGTTGTGGCAGGATGGAAGTGGCATGTCTCTGAGCATGCTGGCTGCAGCTGGAGGACAGGACGACATCTTAAGGCTACTCATAAGGAAAGGAGTGAGGGTGAACGGACGTCAGAAAAACGGCACCACTGCGCTCATGCACGCTGCTGAGAAGGTACTACTTACTTTGTATTGTGACATCGCTCTGTAGTGATGTCACAATATAAAAATGTCTAACTCAATTTCACATTCTAATGTCTTTTGACAATTTTCAAAATTAAATTATAGCACTCCTTCGTTTTCCCCATGTGGTCTTATTGATACTTTGCAGCTGATAGACCTTCTGACAGAGCAAAGGCTACACCTTATTATTAGACCTTATTATTTATTTATCAATATTTGTTTAATCCTTCAGTCATTCAGGTAGGTTCATGGTCCATGGGTGTGTACTTGTTCTGATACAGCACAAGCTTAGCTTATTCTAAGGAAAGGTTAATTTCTGTCTTGTGCATGTGAGTTTTTTTAGTATCAATACCTGCTCAATTCAGTATCTAGTTTTGTGCAACTCGCCCCTCAGGGGCTGCGTAAGCTGCAGAGTGCCCCACCTGGAGCGGGTGGTTCCCTGACACCAGTGAGGTGCACACCTCCTGGCCTCCTGTTCAGGTCAGTGTTTTACCATAGAAATCACATGGGAGGGACCAGATCGGTGAATCTCACACAGAGAACACAGCAGCTTCTCATGTGGGCGTCCGTTCATTCTGCAGCTGAATCAGGTGGCAGATTTCCTCTCTCGCCAGACTCTTGCCGGGGGAATGGAAGCTTCCCCCAGAGGTGGTCTGCACCATCTGGAGGGTGTTCGGCAGGGCCGAAGTGGATCTGTTCGCTTTGCGAGAAGCGACCCATTGCCCTCTCTTGTTCTCTCTGAGGGACAACACCAGCTCGCTGGGTCAGGATGCACGGGCTCACGACTGGCCTCACGTTCTCCTCTTCGCCTTTCCTCCTTTTCCCCTGATTTATCAAACACTCTTGAGGGTTCTGCAGGAGGGACACAAGCCTCTGCTGGTTGGCCCATTCTGGCCAGCGAGGATCTGGATCCCACTTCTGCACAGACTTGTTTCCCGTTTCTTGAAAGGTGCCAGATGGCTTGCTGGTAATGCCCAACCGAGTTGGTGAGGTTTGGCACGGAATCTACCACAGAACCTTTATGCCCTGTTCGCTCATTGGAGGCTTATATATAGGTTACGGCAGGTATGAGACTGTCGGAAAATCTCTTTGTGTGTTAAGCCAGTCCACGTAGGGTTGGGCTTTCTCTACACAGCGCCTCTCTCGGTGGGTTGAAGAGACCATTAACCATTCTTATACCTCGCAGGGGCGGCTGATGCCTGAAGGTGTGAGATGCCATTCAAGCAGGGGCCTTTCTACCTCCTGTGCTGCTATGCATTGGATTTCCCCCGGTCAGAAGGGATGAAATAGAACGAAAGTTACGTATGTAACTACGGTTCTATGAATTCCGGATGACCGCCAGAGGTCTCTGTCCCTCGGAATCCTCATGCCCTTGCGAGAAGGTTAAGGGACTGTGCTTCCGGAGTCACGTGACTATAAAGCCTCACATGGGTCACCGGCAGGTCATAGGTGAATTTGTTGTTATTAATTCTTGACCTGCGCATGTGCAAGAGTGATGATTCAGTACTTGAAGGACCGCCTCTGGCAGTCATCCGGGATTCATAAAACCGTAATTACATACGTAACTTTCGTTTCACATCAGTGTCTGTTTGTAAAGAATAGTATAAAAAAACTACAATTACTGGAAGTATGAGGTCTAAAAAATAATCTATGTGATCAATACACCGAAAAGATAATCTACACGTACAAGGAACTCAGTTTATTATTTTTACATTTTTATTTTAAATATTTGTTTTCAAATCTGTATAAAAAGTATATATTGGACATAAATGATAAACTTTTTTGGGGAAACGTATTTTACAAAATCCAAGACCAAGAACAGACATTTTATCTTTAAAGGCAAGTTATAATAATAACAATAAAATAGACAACAACAGGTTGAATAGCGGTACAGCACGCTAACATAACACATCGACAACAAATTGTCTGGTATGTTTACCTAAGATATTAACAGTTAATCAGATAACTACACCAACGTAACATATGCCGGCTAATCAACAAACACAAGAGACGCAAGAGTTCTTTTCACATCACAGTTCACACCGTAGAACCAGCAAACACATCAAATATAATATAAGCTCTGGCTCATGTTACATATACACATAAAACTGCATATGAACGCATGGACACTATACATACCACTTTGGTCTGCTAGTAAACAAGCCAGAGAACCAAAAACTTTATATTTTACTTTTCAATATGCTCTGTCAGGTAAGACTTCACAGGCTGAACCGGAAAACAGGAAGTAGTTTCATGGCCTTTAACTAAACTTATTATAAACTGAACATTTACAATATTGTTACAGTTTGGTGGGAAACGATTAGTCTATGCTTGCTAGCTACAATATCTGAACTCGTAAGATGCTGGACAGTTAGTGTGACGCGGATGTAACACTGACTGTCAGAAATAGCACACACTCACGTTGTAGGCATCGGGTCTCAATATCTGTGCCAGGTGCCAAAAGCGCAGTGTATTTCTTACCGGTAAAAGAAGAGTTGAAGAAACAGTGTTTCCAGTGTGGGACTTTTACAGTGTCTCACAGTCAAAGTGTTCAGTCACAGTCTGCAGCGTATGCGCATAAAGTTGAAACCAAACACATAATATGAACCAAACTCCGCCAAAAAACTCCTCCTCGGTCCTGGTAAAAGTGTTATTCCCAAGTAAATGTGTTGTAGTATATCCATGTGGAGCATGTCTGCGTAAAGAAGCCAAATGCGTCCACGTAAAGCACCATAATCAGCCTCCTTTGCTCAGGAAAGAGTAAAGTAATCAAAACAAAAGCATGTGATCCGTGGTACTGTTTTTGTTATTAATCGGCATAAGGAGAAAACAAAAGTGAAACTTAAGTGCATCCACATGAGCTCCAGCTGGCAAATAGTAGTATAATAATATCCTCATCATAATAACATAATTATTAGAATTTATTATTAGGTATTGTTACAGCTACCTTCAAAGGATCGTTCTAAATTCCATCGATGCTGCACCGATCCGCCTGTCAATCTCACGCTCCATCCTTCCCTCATTCGTGAACAAGACCCCGAGATACTTGAACTCCTCCACTTAAGGCAGAGCCTCCCCACTCACCGGAGAGGGCAAGCCACCTTTTTCCGGTTGAGAACCATGGCCTCAGATTTGGAAGAGCTGATTCTCATCCCAGCCACTTCACACTCACGCACCCAGTGCTTGCTGCAGATCCTGTGGTTCCTGAACCAGACCCCCTCCGACCCCTGACTGCGCCTAGAAATTCTGTCCATAAATATAATGAATAGAACCGGTGACAAAGGGCAGCCCTGGCGGAGTCCAACATGCACCGGGAACAGGTCTGACTTACTGCCGGCAATGCAAACACAGCTCCTGCTCCAGTCATACAGGGACTGGACAGCCCTTAACAAAGGGCCCCGGACCCCATACTCCCGGAGCACTCCCCAAAGGACACCACGAGGGACACGGTCAAATGCCTTCTCCAGATCCACAAAACACATGTGGACTGGTTGGGCAAACTCCCATGAACCCTCAAGCACCCGATGGAGAGTATAGAGCTGGTCCAGTGTTCCACGACTGGGACGAAAATCATCGATTTATTGTATAATAATATATTATATATTTTATTTGAATAATTTCACCTATAAGTCGCACACCCGGCCAAACTATTAAAAAAAAGTGCGACTTATAGTCCTGAAAATAATGTACATCCAACATTAAGTCTTTTTATTTATTTTTTTTCGTCCATGTAGAATTTTCTGACCACAGTGGCCATCTTGCTGGAGGCTGGGGCATATGTGAATGCTCAGACATTAGGAGGAGAGACTGCACTGATGAAGGTAAGTACGCCTATATATTTCTCACCTTTTGCCAGGTCAATAATGCTTTGCCAGGTCAATAATGTACTTCATAAAGTGTAGGTCAATAAAAAATGTAGACTGAGGACCACTGGTAAATCTGAGAAAAATGCTTAATGTGGACATTAATATTTTTCTTCATGTCTGTCATTTTGTAATACTCTGCTGCAACATAATACTACAACATAATACTGGGTGTATCTCTTCAATAAGACTGGGTATCATTAAGAAGTTGCTGATACAGATCATATGCATCTCCATACAGTGCACTTTCGACTTGGTACAATGCAATATGGTATATATTTCAAATTGATTTGGTTCAGTAAAAATAAGGGCTGTTTCATTAGTACCTTTTGAGTAACACTGTGTTATTAAGCTGTCTACATCCCCAAGCTCAAAATGCTTTGTTCCACCTTATGAAGTCATGAAAAAGCATCAAGTTAACAGCTACCTTTTACCTTTTATTTCAGGAAAGATAGGTTTCCAGGGTTAAAATGATCCAATTTGAATTATTCTAGTGAATGTGTCGTGTGTGGAGTTTAAAAACACAATGAAGCAGATCTTTTATTACCACTTAATTGCATCACAGGCTGGAAAACACAAATATCCAGGTTTTGTGTGTTAAACATGTGTGAATGAAGAAAATGCAACTCCAGGTGTGTTTTTGATGAGGATACAAGATTATAATGTAGAACAGAAAATTGCGTTAAACAAATACAGTTGTAAACTCTAAAATGTAGACTTGCCTACAAAATTCTTTATAACAATTGTTTTGGGCAGGCCATGCTAAGCTACAGTCAATACTAATGAGCATAGCAGTCAGTCCTCTGTCCACTGTTCTCATTCAGGCCTGTAAGAGGGGAAACCTTGACGTGGTGCGCCTCCTACTGGAATATGGAGCAGACTGCAACATCATGTCCAAACACGGGAAAAACACTGCCATGTACTTCGCCAAACTGGGCAACAACTTGATGGTGTGTGACCTCATCAAGGACCACACCAGCATGTAAGTAGTGGCAACAGAAGCCATCAAGGGTTCAGTGTAATCATCAAAGGCTTGTGGGTTAGCATGTTTTTCCTAAAGAGGGGGTATTATGTAAAAAACAAAAATATGAAAATGTATGAAAAAGTATGAAAAAATCTTAATGAATATTTGATGATTTTAGAGCTGTTTTTGGAAGAGGCATTTATGCCTGCAGTGTTATAATACCATAGCAGAAATTGAGGGGGTGTCCCTCCTCTTTGTCCTGTAGTCCAGGTATCACAGTAGTGTTCAGGGGGAGCCAGGTGAACACAATAGGAAAGCCTCTGCTGGACCTCGCTCTTTCTGCTCTGTTTCATACCCTTCCTCTGGAAGGTCTACCACATTTACTACATTGGATCTAAAAAGTAATGATGCACGATCATGGATTTTTCAACCGATACCCAATAATTTGTTGTCATCAATAACTGATAAAGTAAAACCAATAATAGATTTTAAATTAACCTGATTTACACAATGTAAAACTTTTTTTTATTTGTTTGTTTTCCGTTCATAGGCCTAAATGTGACTAAACTATGCCATATAATACATATAGAAAGCCTTAAAAATAAGACATTTACAAATATGAAGTATTTGGGTTGTAGCCTGCACGTAAGTGCAATATACATCCTGGTAATGTTTCTTATAGGCCTACGTTAATTCTTCTTTCCACATTGTAAATGCTTTTCATTTTCCTTATTATTAACTGTCAGGCTTCCCTTAAAAAAAAAAAAAAAGTCTCACTTACAACCTTAAGGACACAAATGTCCACTTACAAAAACTGCTGCAAAATCATCATAGATTAATATTTTTTCATATTTTTCTTTTACTAAATACAAAGATCTATCACTGCTCTAATAAAAAATATAATTCTTAGAAAAATAAATGTATATTTAACCCTTCAAATGCCAGTTTGATAACTTGATTTCACATGAAGTGTAAAAATAGTCTCTAAAATTATCTTCCAGAAAACTAAAGCCGGATTATAATGGGGTACATTCTCATTGTGTCCTAGGAAGCTTCAACTTTGTCTAAAGTTTGGCATTTTTTTATAAGAAAAAAAGTCAGCTACTCCATCCAAGGGCTTTGTAACAAAGCAAATCAAGAAAGGTAAATTATTACTTAGGAAATTTGCCTTTATTATTATTATTTTTTTATTTCTTTGCTATGACAATAAAACAAACTTTTTTGTTAAATTTTTCATTTTTGCCATTTTTTGTAAGTTTCAACTTTTGTATCATTGCATGTGGAGTTTGTTTTTCCCATTATATATAATGGGGCCTATATAAGGGAAAAGGTTGAATTCAGTGAAAAATACCAAAATTGACAAATTTAACTTTTCTTAAAAGTAAAACCTACCTGATAATACCTAACTATTTGAATATATTTCCATTGTTACAGAAAATAGACAGATTTTGCAAAGTTTTCTCAATTATTATTATAACCAACAAGAAGGATGTCCCAGAATTGATTTTAAACTGATGCTACACCAAAATTAAAAAAAAATGCCACACTTCAAATTTTAGATAAAGTCTAAACAACAAAGTCTTTCTAGGATACATATAAAAATGTTCCCCATTATACCCTGACTTCAGTTTTCTGGAAGATATTTCCATGTGTCCAGGTGTCCATTTTTATACTACAGTGGGCTACAGTAGCTCACTTGGTAGAGTGTTTGTCCACTGAGCCAAAGGGTGGCGGCTCGAATCCCGCACTCGACACAAAGCATCACTGGTAGAGCCGTCAGATTTACTGACACACAGGTTGGCGGTGCAATTCCAGCTCCCACAGATGAATGCTGTCGTTGTGTCCTTGGACAAGAAGCTTCTGGTGGTTTCCTTGATGCAAAGCGCTTTGAGTGCCTTGAAGGTGGAAAAGCATTATATTAAAATGTGACCTTTTACCATTACCATTTACCATGTGAAATTCAAGTTTTCAAACTGGCAGTTAAGAGGTTAAAAACCTGGTGATTTGACATTTTTTATTAGAGCAGGGATCGATCGATTGGATTTTGTCCAAAATGTCTGAACAAATATTAATATGATGATTTTACAGCTGTTTCTGTAAGTGGACATTTATGTCCTTAGGGTCTTACGTGTGACTTTTTCTTCTCTGAAGCAAAAAACTTCAACAAAAAAAGCTTTAGCATTAACTGAATTGAAATAATGGGCCAACTAAGTTTGAAAAAATGGCAAAGTAGGCAAAAATGTCCATAGGGAAGCCTTAGGGTTAACAATATGCTTCAGACGAGCCATAATCTATCTGTGGGTTTCATGCTTTGTGCAACACAGAGGGAAAGGGACAGGCCCTGCAGCACCATGACTGCTCCTTTAACACAAGATGGATTCTGCAGTCAGTTGTGGCTCAAACCATGGATCTGTAATAAGAACTGGGCAAGACACTCCCCCCCTCCATCCCCATGAGAGCTCGATTAACGGCGCTCTATAGGTACTGCAGCTTGAGGGAGCTCCAGCCCATAAAAAATTATCCCATAGAGCACAATGCCTTTTTTGGGAATTCAAACTGCTCATGTTCAGCTGACAGGGAATCCACAGCTTTCACAAAGGCTGTTTTTTGTAAGGATTCGTCTATATATTTTTACACCAAGAATTAAAACAAATTAAAAAAAAAAAAAATCCTTGTAGCGCCTACAATTTAGCTTTGTAAGATTTAGTCGAGCCCGCTCTGAGCCTGTGCTAGCTCTGCTCTGATTCCCACTATGATGTGCCCTTCCATGGTCGCAAGGGTTACGAGGGCCCTTTATCACTGCTTGCAGTTTTAATTGTATTTTGTAAGTGGGAGGCATTCCTTTTTCGAACTTTGCTCTTGTCATTTTAAACTTTTTTTCTCAACTTATCAAAGTCTTCATAACTTGCCACTTAACTGATGTAAAACTAGAACAAATATTTACCACATGTACTATACCACCAGAATGTAGTAACAGAAAAATATGAAACATTCACATTCACTTTGATCTTGGGATTCCGTGGTTAGCTACTCTGGCCCCATAAGCAATATTAATTTGTTTACTTTTTTATCTTAAATTTTGTACTTAATAATTTGGGTTTTGACCAACTAAGAAGAGCAGCATGTGCAGTTGAGAGGACGGAAGTTCAGAACTATTGGATTGTGTGATTTGAGCAGTTTGTTTTTCCTGTTTCCATGGCAACTTTGCATGGAGCTAGTCACGCTAACTCTCTATTGGCCTGTCTGATCACCATAACGAAACATCAGAGTAGAGCTAGAGTGGCTTTCCCTGGACACTGCTGTAATCCTGCAAGACACAGAGGACACATTTGATCTGAGCGATGTTACACTCCTCACATTGCCCTGACACTGGACACTGGATCTGATGAGTCTACCTCTAGACTTTTCTTCAGGCTTTTCTATTATTGTTGTATTTTACTGCTCTGTGTGTTTAAACTGCTGGGGGCAAATAAAGTTATATTGATTGATTCATCTATTTTTTGTTGCATTGATTCCCACTGGAGATACTTGCTGTGTTGTGTTGTCCCCAGGCTGTGCAGTGTGACAGATGAGGTCATCAGGGCATACTTTGAGTCTCGTCTGGTGGTTCTGGAGCCAGTCTTCCCTTTGGCCTGTCACCGCCTGTGTGAGGGGCCAGATTTTTACATGGAGTTTGGATACAAGCTGCAGCCACAACCTGAAGGTACAACAATATGTTTTGCTGCTTTGCAGATGATGTCCTCAATATACCCTGGGGGTGTGATGATAACTGGAGTCACTGCTTTGTCAGAAGCTCTGTCACTTAAATTAGACTTTAATCTGACCTTTGTTTTAACACAATCTCAAAGAACGTGTATCATGCAAAATCGACTCTTCGACTACAACCATGTTAAAGTTGATTACCCTAACCATTTACTCAACCGAAGCTGTATTTGGAGTGAATTGTGCATGTTTGAACAATCTTTAATTGCATACAGACCAGTATACAGCTACTGCTTTGTACTTACTTTGTTCTCAAATTTTATTTTCTTAATCTTTGAAATGTGTAGGATTAAAAAAATACACTAAACGCTTTGTTGTGATGACGTTTTTACGGCAAAGTCAGTTCGCATTGGGCACCACAGTTGGAAGTCAGCGGGTTTCTTTTATTATGTCATTTTAGATGAATATTGTGATTGTAAAAGTTCAAATTATAACATAATGAATCACAACTGTCAGATTATAACTATATATCAGACACAAGCACAATAGGTCTTCTTTAGATATATTTTGTCACAAGCTAGCTAGCATTAGCAAACAGTTTTTTAAGTCACTCTGTTTTTTGTTGAAAATCAAACGCCTAAAAGGGCTCCTGAAAATGTGTTGTTAAAATCCATTTTTTATTTTTTCTTGATTTGTAAGACTACAATCTTAAAACTGATCAGACCGTGTTTGCTAATGTGTGCATTGTGCCACCATGGTAACTGCTGAACAATCCGCCATAAGATGTAAGATGTCATACAAAGTATCAGTGTTGACTTTTGTAGGACAGTGACATCTGCCATCTGTCCTTACCTTTTTGACTGTGCAGGCTCCGGGATCCTCCTCTTCCTTTTCCACGCTAACTTCCAGAATGAGATCACAGCTCGTCTCTGCGGCCCCTGTGCTGTCCATGCAGTGGTACTCAACGATAAGTTCCAGCTGCCCATCTTTCTGGTGCTCCCTCCTTCTCTCTGTCTCTCTCTCTATCTCATCCTCTTTGTGAGTCTGCTACAGAAAAATTAACACGTCTATGCTCTTTCAGGACAGTCACTTTATTTATTCGTTTAGTCCAGTTCCCGGCATCAACAAACTCTTCATTCGCCTGGCAGAGTCTCCTACAGCAAAGGTAGGGCTGCCACTTACCTTATTCAATTACTCCTTTAACAAAATGCTCAGTAAGTCCAGCTGTTGGTACACAATCTTCATGGCAGAAGTTGCTGTTTTTCTAATGAATGACTTTAAGTAGATGATCAAATGAACAGCATTGCTTAAAGGAACTGTATGTAACCTGCACTCTTAGTTTTTAGAAAGGTATTAAAATCACAACTTAAAGTCCCAGTATGCTACTTTTTTTTGCCAAAAAAAATAGACTAAAATAAAAGCATTTTTTTTCCCTTATGGATGGTTTTATTGCACTGAAAATGTTGTTTCTTTGGCTGTAATATTCCACAGTATGGAATAAAAATATATATCTCCATATTCTGATGTATGGATTTAACTTTCTATTTCCATGGAATCATGCAGTTGTCTTTCCACCTCCAGAAAGGTTCACACTATCACTTGAACCTGAATTGCCAGTGCCTTAGCCTGCAGATAGTGAAACACATCCAAGTTTTTCGCCTTCTCAGTATATGGACAGGCCATGCCTCTTGTGAAAGCTCAGAACCTACAGAATTTACTTACTGAGCTGCAGAGGCTGCACTAGAACTGATTAATGATTGGCTGCAGGTGCTGAGGTTTAGGTAGTGACTATCCAGATCAGAGGGATTCCTTTTAGGTTTAAACCAACTAGATTTCAGTATTGAACCTGGCAACCCAAATGAGAGACTCCTGTAATTAAGTCACATTTTTTGTGATTGTTTTGTAATTAAGACCAAATCAAGTTTAACTTTTACTGATAACAACTATTATGCTGATTTAAACAGTTTACCTTGTATCCAGGGACATCGTTAGGTAATTTAAAATCAAAATCTTACATAAGGTTCCTTCAAAATTAGAGGCAGAACAAAGAA
This sequence comes from Periophthalmus modestus, assembly GCA_019594935.1. Lineage (NCBI taxonomy): Eukaryota > Metazoa > Chordata > Actinopteri > Gobiiformes > Gobiidae > Periophthalmus > Periophthalmus modestus. Next base: position 5,761,886 of record JAIEZT010000009.1, read on the forward strand.
ATACACATATTTATTGGCATCTTAATTGGATAAAACAGAAACATATCATTTGAATAGCTCAAGAAATAACCATATAAAGCCTCTAATTGTCATCAAGTTGAAGAGGCCATGTTGAATTTTGCCAAGGAAAATTTTATTGAAATGAGTGTTCTGACCAGACAGTGACACACACACACACACACTGGAAGAGCGACATCTTGTTTCCTATGGGGTGACGCTGGAATTCTTTTTTAGAGTTTTTAACAGTTGTCAAAAAAATTAAATCCCCAAGTCCCTTTTACAGACTTTTGAACTAGCAATATTACAACTATATTATTAAAGAGGGGGTATTATGTAAAATTTACTTTTATGAGCTTTTTCTCATGTTTTAACATTCCCTCATCAAAAACATGCCTGATCCAAATCTTCCTCACAGTTCACAGCATGTTCACAGCATGATCATGTCCAATGCTCAGCCTGTAAGCCTACGTTACCGATTTTCCATAAATGAAACAAAATAATATATTACAAAAAGCATGAAACAAAATAATATATTACAGCTTCACAAACCTGATGTGATGTGCAGTAGTTTCATTGGTGAAAAGCACACTGATTGGGTTGTGAAAGCGCTCTGAAAGGGGAGTGAACAGAAAGGATGACTAAATGTTAATACATTGTTTTTGGCAAATATAGCATTTTCAAAATGGTAAAAGGTAACATGGTGATCTAAGTATGTTATGTGTTTGCAGTTAATACCCCATACAAGTGTAAGTAACTCCTCTTTAACATTAGTTATTTACTTCCTCAGGTCAAGCTGCTCATCTCTGCATACAAAGTTCAACTGCAAGGGACATTTTGAGGACATTAGACAACATTTATGGAACATCCAGAGCTCCAGCATCAACAGGAAAACCATGTGCTTAGACATGGGCAATGAAACAATCCCCACTGCAGACACTACTCTAACCAAGGAGACAACACAGGCTGGGGGCTCCTTCTGCTGGTGGTGTCAATGCATTATTTTTTTTTTATATTGCACATGGCTAATAGTGAAAGACTGGTACTTTTAATTTTTTTTTTTTTAATATATATATATACTTGGATCAAGCTAAGTGTTCAGAACTTTGGAAAACTTGTGCTTGCTTCTGTTTTTTGAGATTGCTGTAAATATAACCTCTTCTAGCCAATGTGTATGTGTATTATGTTTTTGTACTGTGACTGTACCATTTTGTTAAGAGTTCTATACAGCCATTGAAAACAATACACCTTTTCTAATGAACTTAAAGTGCATATGACAGGTCAGACTACTCATTTCACCAACATTTCAGAAAAAAACATTTTCTTCTGAACTTATTTCCACAACTGATGTAAAACTATGATAAAACCAAATCATAATTAGAAAAAAACATTCAAACCTGTCATGCATTATAAGATACAATAATGTACAGGTTCTTCAGTGTTCTGTTGTTTTCATCGACTATAAATTATAGTCTATAGTAAGTATAAGTTTATACAAAATAATAGTATTTTAAACACACAACAAAGCTTTCTTTCATTTTTCTTGTGGCCATACGTTCCAAGTTCCAAGATACCTGGACTATAATTTAGAGATGGTAAAGACAACAGGAGCTCATATAAGGACCTGTACAAAGTTTATATGACAGGTTTTTATGTTTTTCTAATTCTGACTTGGTTTAGTGGGACAGTACCTGTGGTAACTATTTATCATAGTTTTACACACTTTTTTGCCCTTATGGAATTACCTCTACGCAAGTCGCGTCTGCTGTCTGTCTAACCAGAAAGTAAAATTATAAACGTCACAAAAACTTTAAAAACCTAGGCAAGCTTTTTAGTAAGATTTTAAATATAATGATAACTATGTTACACAAATCTGTTTAACCCATGTTAGAATGTTGTTACCTCATCAAAAACATACAGAGTTGTGTTGCGTTTTATTCACACATGCTTAAGTAACCCTTTTATTAGTCTGTTTACATGTCGAAAGTTAAAAATGCTCTGTTCCACTTTGTGATGTCATGAAGTGGTAGTTTTCAAGCTAACAGCTGCCTTTTGCAGTTTGTTTAGATTCCAAGGCTGAAATCATCCAAATGATTCTGGTGAGGTGTATGAAGTTTAGAAACACAGTGGAGCACTTCCTGTATTGCCACATGACATCGCAAGGTGGAACAAAGTGTTTTCGGTTTAAAAGAAGAACACAATGTAAATATCCAGGGTTATATGCAACATATGCCATGCAAAGTAACATTGATCAGAAAATAGTGTAATATGGGCTCTTTAAATACAAATCATAGCTTTACTCCAACCAGGAGGCAGTTTATGATGAGAAGCATGGTTGCTAAGGTAACAATTACGACATTACTTTTGTCACATCTGTTGCTGCCCATGTGCTACTGGAAGTGAAAAAATAGATGTCCATATTGTTCCAAAATCTTATAAGTATAAATGTGTAGCCTGTCATGTGCACTTGGAGCCAAAGTTCTATTCAGACTAGGCCCACTAGGCAAGGCAAGTTTATTTGTAAAGCACAATTCATACACAAAGTAACTCAAAGTGCTTTACAGAATAAGAAAGGTATTAAAATTACCATACAACAAATCAAAACATAAATAATCATAAAATTAGCATTAAAGGAGCAAAGTGCAAAAACCTTTCAGTCATATGCACAGCTAAATAGAATTGTTTTGAGCCTGGAATAAACATTGTCAAAGTCAAGACCTTTCTCAAATCTTCAGGAAGACTTCCAGGTTTGCTGCAGAAAACTGAAATGCTGATTCTCCATGTTTAGTCCTGACTAGTCCTCAGATGGTTCATATGGCACTAACATTAACATTTCCAAAAATGACTTTGTGTTTACAATATTGCCGCCACTGTAGAATTTACCCTGGTGTAATTGCTGGGATTTGAACCCTGAACACAACTACAGCTGACTGTGACTGCTGCTCTAATGTGATTCATGATTGTGTTACAATCAGAATAATTGGATTCTTTCCCAACTCAGTATGGTGAGCGATATCTCCAACCATTGCTAATATTTAAATTGATAAGTCATACTTATTAAGGGTTATGGTATAGGACAAGTCTTATATAAAATATATTGTTTATAGTTTAATAACAACTAAGCTTGTACGTTCCATCACTTGCTGAACAGCAGACTGAAGGCCATGCAAAGCTTCTGACAAGGTATGAGTCACCACTGGACAATATTTGACAATAGGAGAATTCATTGGGATTTTAAGTCTTTAGAGCCTGAACCATCTCTAAAAGTCATTTATTACATTACAAAATTATTACCTCCTCAAAAACATACCTGGAGTTGGGTTGTTTCATCCACATATGTCAGAGTAATCATGCTTTATATATAGGTTGTCTACGTCTTTAAAGCTCAAAATGCTCTGTTCGACCTTAGTTTTAAATTGAGCAGCTATTTTTAGCATCAATTGAACTGATTTATTCTACAATACAGTAGAATAACCATAAGTTGTTCCTTAAAGATAAAATGAACTATTCAACACTAGTATTTATGTATACAGGGAGAGGCCAATGAGAGTACTCAGACTCTCATTACACTTTAACAGTGTCTTGTTAAAATACAGAGCAATACAAACCAAAAATAAACAAAGTAAATAACTGCATAGGTCTATTTAAAAACATCAAAAACAGCTGCAGATGTTATAAATGTTTATCAGCAGATTATTAAAGTGCATTTGTGGCACCAATGTAGGCAGGCAGGCATTATTTGGATTCATACACAAAGTAATTCAGTGCTTTACAGAATATGAAACAGATTAAAATCACAATACAGCAAATCAAAACAAATAATCATAAATAATCATCATAAAACTGACATTAAAAGAGAAGAGTGCAGAATAAAAACCTTTCAGTCATATGCACAGCTAAACAGAACTGTTTTGAGCCTGGATTTAAACATTATCAAAGTAGAGGCCTGTCTCACATCTTCAGGAAGACTTTTCCACATTTTAGCTAGGCATCAGCAGGAGGCCGGTCCCTGAAGTCCTCAGAGTGCGAGATGGTTCATTTGTCACTAACATGTCGGAGATGTACTTTGGTGCTAGGCCATGGAGAAACTTGTTCACGAGCAGAGCTGCTTGAAAGTCTATTCTTTGAGCTACAGACGCCAGTGCAGAGACCTGAGCACAGGACTTATGTGCTCGTACTTCCTGGTTCTAGTCAGGACCCGAGCAGCAGTGTTCTGGATGTACTGCAGCTGGCTTAATGCTCATTTGGAGAGGCCAATGAGCAGGCCGTTACAGGAGTCTAACCTCCATGAATAAGTCTCTCTAAGTCTGGTGTTGACAGTAAGCTTTTGATTTTTACAATGTTTTTAGATGGAAAAAGCTGCAGATGCTATTGATTTGATGTGGCTGTTAAAGTTCAAGTCTGAGTCCATTATTACTGCAGCCAGTAAGACATAGATTTGAGTGTCATCTGCATAGTTGTAGTAGGACACATTATTGCTGCATATTAACTGGCCTAATGGCAGCATGTAGAGGTTGAACAACAGGGGTCTCAGGATTGATCCCTGGGGCAACCAACAGGTCAGGGACATTTTATCTGATACACATTTCCCTATTTCAACAAACTACTCCCTGTCTTTTAGATTGGTCTTGAACCAGTTTATTGCCGTACCAGAGATGCCCACCCAGTCCTCTAGTCTCTGTAAGAGGATCTCTGTAAGAGGATGATTTGTGGTGAGGTTCATGGCTGGTGAGGCACTGATGTCATCACAATCAGATTTACAAACATGTAAACCAGATGTCGGCAAATAAATTTGGCCCCGAGACAATTTCTCTCTCAGTAAAAGTGACTTGGGGCCAGAATAAAAAAAGAATTTCAAAATAAAAGTTCCGAAGTCCGTATGAAATAAAAATAAATAATAAGCTGGTTTTGTATTGTTTTTGTTTTTTTTTCTTCCTTTAATTACAACCTCCTGCTTCGACCAAAAGTCCAGGTTAGAAAACTGCTTGAGCTTTAATATGTAATCTTCCTCCATTTCAAAAGTAGGGCCAGACATGAAGAAAAAAGTGAACGGATTGCTAAACTTGATTTGCTAACTCTAAATTGTAGCTTGCTGTCACTATTCTGGGGCCCCTATTCTGCGGGAGTTGCAAGAATCCCTAGGCTCATGAGTGCCCCCTACCATGAGGCCAGGTAACTACGTGCCTCACCTGGCGCGTTTTCACAGCTGCTTAAAGCAGCAGCTGTCACTGCTGAGGACAGTCAGCCCATGGTGAGGCACGAACGGCTGGTGCCTCTCCGCACGTCTCTTTTCAGTATTTCAATGGTAAACAAAACTTCAGTGATTTTGAATAAAAATAGTATTAAAATTGCAAAGTTAAATAGAAAATAACTTAGTAGTACAATCACTGGATAAATACAACCATTTTTTTTTCTCTGTGATGACAGGAGAGGCATGGCCTCACCAGCCTCCCCTGACTCCACGTCACTGGATCCCATGATCAACAGTGTGAAAGCACTCAAAGGTAGCGAGATCAGGACAGGCACATTCGCAGAAAGTTAATAACCTGTTGGTAAACAACTTTTTCAAGGACTTCTGCTCTTCTTTAGGAGAGGCTTGATAACTGCAGTTTTCAAAACACTTGGGAATGTTCCAGATTCAAGTGACATGTTAACTATGCAAGTGAGTGGTGATAACAAACTATTACGCAAAGACTTTAGAAATTTAGTGGGTAACACATCGAGGCAGCATGTAGATGAACTCAGACTGGTGATGATCTCTTGGACAGTTTTGTCAGTTACAGGAGCAAAGTGAGTCAGCTCTAAGTGTGTCTAGGTGGCTGCAGGGTTGTTATTTGTGTTGTGGAATTGATGTCATTTTTAATGCCCTGAACCTTGTCATAAAAAAATACTGCAAACTCATTGCACTTAGATGTGGAAATTAGTTCTAACGGCAGCGGAGCTGGAGGGTTTGTTAATCTGTTTACTGTTGCAAACAGGATGCTAGAGTTGTTACTGCAACTTCAAATAATGTCATAAAAGACTTCTCCCTTGTTGTACATAAACTGAGGTACATGTACATTTTTTCTCTGCAAATCTCATAATGAACCTGAAGCTTTGACTTCAGCCATTCCCGCTTGGTCCTTCGACACTCCCTTTTCTGTGCCCTGACCGAGTCATCATTCCTCCATGGCGCTTTCTGCTTATCTTTAACCATTTTAATCTTCATCGGGGCAATGGTGTCCAGAACATTCAAAACACTCGACGTCACAGAGTTCAACAGATCATCAACATTAGAACATAAGGCATTTTCAAAGTGTATAATTTCCATGAACAGTGCACCTGTGTTATTTGTGTCTCTTCCAAACAACTGCAGGACCATCCACTGGTTTGGGAATAACAGACAAGTCAAGGAAGACACAGAAATGATCAGACAGAGCAACATCCACCACATTGACATTTGAAATATTTACTCCTTTTATAATAAGCAGGTCCAGAGTGTGTCCTCTGTTGTGGGTGGGCTTGCTGATATGCTGAGTTAGAGCAAAGGTTTCAAGGACAGAATTGAGCTCTTTAGTGTTTCTGTCAAACATATTCTGTCAATCCACATGTACATAAAAATCACATGTAATGAGTAAACTATCAAAGTGTGCATATGACTGAAAGCTGCATATGACTGAAAGTTTCGCATGTTCTTGAAATGTATTCTATTTTTGGGAAGCAAAATAACCAAATCTTTTTTTCTTTTTAATTTCTGGACCCAACATCACAAGCAACTTCCACAGACCAAAGGCACATGCATTTACACTAGAGATGAACTGATAAATAGAATCGCCAGCACAGTTTTCCAGAAGACACACACAAATCCTTACATTTCAGTTCTAGTACGGCCAGTTTCTAGATGTAGACAACCATAGCATTGTGTATTAATAATTCTTGTATCAAAGTTCAACAAGCAAGTTATTCAGGCAATCTATCAAGTAGTCCCTTAGAAATACATTTTTATATTTTTTGTTTTCTTCTGACAGATAGCGATGGCCAGCTTACATTTTCATGGAGTGTACAGTGATGGGTTTTAAATTCATCACCTGTTATGAAACGAAGGGCTGAGTTAAAGTGTACCTAATTTTGGATGCTGAAGTATATTATATCTTCATAATCTAGTACAGAAAGAAAGGTTGCTTGAACATTTTTTTCTGCAATTCAATGGGATACAAGTTTTGTTTCTGTGATAAAATTATAACTTTGATTTTAAACTGTTACATAATTTTGAGATATATATTTTAAAGGATATGTTTTATCAAGCCAAAACCCATGTTTTGTTTTTTTTTGTTTTTTTTAAATAAAATTTGTTATTTTTTATACTTCATTCAATGATAACTTAGGATTTTTATGGGAATTTCATTAAAATCTTGCTGCAGCTTTAAAATCTCTTTATCAGCAGAGGTAACACTTGCGTATGAAACAGCATCATCTGCATATACATACATATGAGGCTTACTTTTAAATGGAATTAATAAATATAGTAAAAAGTAGCGGGCACAAAATAGAGCCATGGGGAACTCCTTTGCTTAAAGTTAAAATATTTTATCTAAGCCCATTAGCTATTACTGCCTGGGTTCAGTTTGAAAGTTAATTTTGTAACCAATTACATGTAGCATTGTTAAATTCAATATGCTACATAATCTTGTTTGTCATCAAGGGCTGTGAAAATGTCATTTAAAACTTTTTTGTTTCCAGTTTTCCAGTTTCCAGACAGTACTATTCCCTTTTGTGAAACCCAATTGAAAAGATTTCATGGGGGCATTCAAGGGGGCATTTCAATGGGGCATTCATTTAAATAAATTGTAATTTGTTTTGCAACTAACTTTTCTAAACCTTTTGTAAGACAAGGTACTTTAGATATTGGCTGGAAATTATTTACATTTTTAGCTGTCCCACCTTTACGTAAAGGCAAAATGTGATGTTTTTCATAATTCTGGTATAACTGCCATTTGAAGCTACGTAATATAAGTTTTGGATTGAGGTCATCAGCTTCTGTGGACTTGGATCTATGGATCGGAGTGCACTTAAGACCTCCATATAAATGAAACGTCTTAAAGAGAAAATCTGACTGGTATGTGTACAGATTCAACATAATCAAGATCAGAAGGATCACCATTATCCAAAACATCACATGCAGGGATAAAATGCCTATTAAAAGCATCACATATTTCCTCTTCTCTAGAATTTACAAGAGCTGAATCCAAAAATATTAGTTGGTTATTGAGATGTTTGTATTCTCTTAGATTCTAAATCAATTGTAGTGCAGGTTTAATTTGTAAATCTGTGGTCCTGTCATTCTGGTGTTAGTCATTTGCTTCAGTTTGGTTTATTTAACTGAGAGGGATCTTACTGTGTCCTCCAGAACTCTGTTGATATATATATATATATATATATATATATATTTATTTATTTATTTATTTATTTATATATATATATATATTTTTTTTTTTTTTCCACAAAAAATGCCCAATCCAAGTCTGATCTAGTTGTTCGTGTGCAGTTTTCCAGGCAGCATTTTCTCTTATAACACTTGCAATTTCTATGTTGAACCAAGGATTGTTACAGTTTTTCAGTCATTTTTTTCTTTGAGGTTTTTTTTCATTAAATATATTAATAAAAAATGTAAGGCCATATCAGGGTATGCAGATGTTAACCCGATATCACTGTTATACAGGTCTGAGATGAAGGCCTGCTCATTGAAATGTTTATATGATTTTCTCACCTTTACACACGGTTGTGTCTTTCTAAATTTTGTATTTCGAATACACCTAATTGGACAATGGTTGTTAAAATCCATTGGGAAAACACCATTTGCCTTTATAATTATGTAATAATTGTTTAGTAATAGTTTGTTTGTTAAAATTATCAATGAGTGTGCCTTTATGTAAACTTCTATGGTCAGGTCTACATGAAATAGAAATCAGTTAGATTCAGGCCCTTGCCTAGGTCTTCAACAGTTTCTGACTCTTTCCCCAACCAGTTAATATTTATATCTCCCATTATTAGGACTTGGTAATTTTCCAGTTTCCAGCATTTTAAATAGATCATTAAGAGCCTTTTTGGGTGCTTGACGTGCATGATAAATACCAGCAATAGCCAATTTTTTATCACTATCATTTACAAAGCTAATGGTAAGAGAAAGGTGTTCAAAACATTTAGGCAACAAGGGGCCCTAAGCTGAATTTGTCTCTGGGGCCCCCGACAGCGGATGTATCCTGGCTCAGCTACTGGTGATTCACATTTGACGACATTATGACTCTGCTCTCGTCACCTTGACCAATTTTATTTGTATTTATATGACCAACATCAGACTGAAAACATCCAAAGTGTCACAACTACTATAGTCACAAGAACAGCAGACAAACATATAAAGGTTTTTCTTAATTTCTGGTGGATTTTAATGCATTCCAGTTGGCGATAGTGAGCTTACATTTACATTATAAAGGGTCCTTGCATCGGTGTAAACACATAGCTGCCCTCACCTCTGCCCAGCTCAAAAACAAATGCAGGCAGCAGCAGATATTTTGCCACTATAGATATAAAACAAATATTTTAGTGAGATACTTAGGCTGCTGCAAACACACAAGCCCTGTGTCCAATAAAACTTGATACATTATCAGTGTTGGGAATCTTACTTCAAAAATGTAATTAGTTATAGTTACAAGTTACTTCTCCCAAAAAGTAACTGAGTTAACTTTTTGGGAGAAGTAACTAGTTACTAGGCAAAGTAACTATGCCATTACTTACTATGTTAAAACAATAAAAACACAACAGATGTGAACCTTTAACCATTTCACTTTAACAGATTGCAATTATATTGTATTTGTTTAAAGTGATTCATATGTGACAACAGCCTGGACACTTTCAGTCACATTTAAAACATATGTCCATATCAAATATAGAGCAGTAGTTAAGTTGGAGGAGGAGGCGCCGTGCATCAGAGTGTCACGTTTCTGATCAAAACTCAACTCGGACCCAATCAGCTGTCAATGCACGTGTGACAGGACACCATTTCCCATCATGGTTTAAGCGCTTGCAGTCCATGCAGGTGGCTGCAGTCGGTGGAGAGCCGCAGCGCTCGCCTCGCCCAAAAATTGCGGCCGTGTCCCAATTCGCCAAATGCACCGTTCCATGTACTGTTCGAAGTGCGGGTCGAAGTACCGCCCGACTTAAATGCGCCGTTCGAGCGACGCATTTAAGGGCACTTTGGTTAATTGAGACACGGCCTGCGTCGACCTCGCTCTCACGAGATTATCTGCGCCCGCCTCGCTCATCTCAAACAAGCCTCTCACCCTGAGCCTCCTCTTTCACCAAAGAAACACAACAGCGCTGTAGCTCCTTTAGAAGTTTAGATGAGAGATGCTCTGATGAAGAGCAGAGTGAACTGAATTAATAGTAACGGGCCACATTTTACTGTCAGTAACTGTAACTGCGTTGGGACGCTGGGAAAAGTAATTAGTTAAATTACTCCGTTAGTGAAAAAACAACACGTTAGTAACGCCGTTATTGTTTAACGCCATTATTACCAACACTGTACATTATATTATTTTCAATATAAATGTATGGGCTCTTGGGGGCCCTCTGGTGGCCTCGGGGCCCTAAGCAGCTGCTTAGTCTGCTTATAGCCTGGGCCGGCCCTGGCTTTGAACAGAAGACTAGAAGGTAGGTGGCAAAACCACGTCTTTACATATTTTTTTTTTTTTCAATATGGATTTCCTTATCCCTTAATGTATTTTATCTGAGAGCTAGGTTTCAGAAAATACAAATGTATCTGGATCAGTTTGATTTGCCCTGATTTTAATGTAATCTAGTTTAGATGTGATACTATGTACGTACATATGTATAATCCCCTTCTTGGCTTGAAGTTTTGCATTTCTAATAGACCCCACTCTTTGGCCACATTAGGTATTTGAGTTTGACTGGGATCAATTTGATGCAAGAGGATTAGGTTTGTTAGGAATAATAATATCAACCAAGTTACACGACCTCTAATACTTTCTTTCATATCTATGAGATATTCTACATGAAATCTGCGCATTATTTTTTTTAATGGCTGAGGCAGCTGGTGAGCACTGATTTTGTCTCGTGAGACGCTGTTTATCCTATGTGTAAGGAGTCACTCAGTAGGCCTAATAGGTGCAGACTCCAGCGTTGTCACTGAACAGTTTTTTACCGCTCTATTTAAATGATGTGAAGTTGGTGGATCCAACTAAACTTCAAGTTACCAGAACTGGGAGATGGAATTGGACCAGATGTTACACACTGTTTTCCCGACTTTAGCACCATGTCTATAAGCGATTAGAAGTCACTGTCCAACACTTCGGACTGTTGTAGTTTAATGTTATTGGAGCCAATGTGCACTCTCACAGTGCTATGTCTGCACGACTGGACAGTGTCTGTGAGCACAGTGCTTATGTGTGATACCTGAGCTCCAGGGTGGCACTCAGTTTCAGGAGTGGTGGAGCATAATGAAGTACAAGTAGTAAAGTACTGTACTTTACGTAAGTAAATTTTAAAGTGGATGCTTTTTACTTTTACCTCACAACATTTGGGACAAGATATCTGTATCTGTCAGTGGGACAAATTAAGTTTCAATTATCATATATAGTTTATATACAGTTATTTTTTTAATAATTTGTCACTTTAAAATGTGTTACCATGATGGACCTAGTGTAACCGGTTCATATGTGTATAATTACACAAAAAAATTTTTTTTCCCCTTTATTCTATTTTCTCTCCATACCTGGTGTTTAAAATGTATGTGCAGTTTTGGTCCTCCAGCTGCTTCTTCTATGTTTTTCTTTTTTTCTTCTTCGTGTGTTCCCCACCTTGCCCCTGGTATAAATTCGGGGTTTGATTCCCGCCTCTTCCCTGTTTGTATCAGTATTGGGAAGAGGTCAGTCATCTGTCGTTGTTGGGTTTTCTTTTATTTATGTGGGCAAGTGCGGGGAGATGCTAACTGTCATTGTCCTCTTGTGTGTTTAGTGTTGGCTGGATATTTAGCGGCACGCATTAATAAAGTTCTGTGTATCCTGTGAAACAGTTCCAGCTGTGTCGTGTGGCTCCTTTGTCCCCCCCCACAACACAACGCAGAAGTACACCGGTCACACTAGTCTAAATTTTATTATTTAATCACCGAGAGAAGGGGAAGGACATTCACACAGGACCTTCTTGCTGTAAGGCCGCTGTGCCACTGTGCTGCCCATTTTCACCCAGGAGATAAAAAAATTTTCTACTGGTATTCTTTCATTAAAATAACATTAATGAAAACAATAGATATATAGTAACAATCAAGTGTATGCCTTTGTATGTACTGAGTTAATCTGATGACTAGGCTCTCATCATAATGTCACACATTATTACAGTATATGGCCTCATTGATTTATTTCATTGCTGTCTTGCCTCTCTAATACCGCGCTAGGTGAAATGAACTATTTTGCTAAAATGTCTAGTGTGTTCTGAAAAAGTGCTCTTAACAATGTGAGGGTCCATCACCTACTTGTCTCCACTGAAATGTTTGATACTTTGCCAGAAATGTTCCATAATATAGTATTAAATTAATGTGTTTTGTTGAAAACAAGTAGGTGATGAGTCCAAGTCAGGTTACAAACACCTGTAAGTGAATTAATGCAAAAGGTTCTCGTTTGCCATACTGACGGACATTCAACATCTCCATGGAGAAATGCCACCAAAAAAGAGTCAGTAAATGTATAATGCAACACACTGTGAGGCACTGGACGAGCACAGAGTTATAAACGTGCTGTACTAGTCTTTAGCCTTGTCGTGTTCTGTTTCTGGGGCCCACACCTGGGGCTCTGTGACGGTGGTTCCGGCCCTGCCTCTGTGATCACTAGTGAACCCTCTCAACTCAAATCCTGCCTCCTGATTGGTCAGCGAAGGCTCGAGACTCGTGGTTGTGGTCTCTTTGTGTTAACCACGCAGCCGTTTGATAAACGTACGCATCTCCAGGGCTACTGTACCTGCGAAACGCACAAGGCGCGGTATAGCGCCAACTCCGTGTCTCACTGCCCTTAATTGCGAGCAATGCAGCCCTTGATTGGTGACGTTGCGCCTGCGCAGTCGAAGTAGCACAGAGCGTTAAATAAAATAGAGGGCTTACACTGGTACTACCACACAAACAACACCATGGCCATTCACTCATGGACTCACCGGTACTTCTCACGTGGGCTTTATTTTATTTTGGTAATACAATACAAACTCACTAACGTCCCATAATGATGATGTTCTAGAGACAGCAAAAAAGCCCTGTCCGTGTTGCATATTTATCCATATTCTAGTCACTGTTGAATGACCGAGGAACATGCACAGTCCACACAGGACCATGTCGCAAATTCTAGAGCTAGCCAGCAAGCTCTTACGAGAGAAGATTGTATCTGGGCTTTGCTTATAACGAGGAGTTGGCCTTCTGCTCAATAGACAATCTTGGGGAAGAAGTGGAAAGTTGTTGGCACTGCGCATGCGCTCCCGGGGATTAATGTCAAGGCACAAAAGTGGCGCTACACCGTTTGGTCTCCTCCGGTAAGCGAATTTTACAGATGTTTGCTCCTCGCACCCTTGTTCCTCAAGCCGCAAACTAAGTGAAGTTAGAAGAGCGGACGTGCAGGGTCACGGGGCGCCCCCGTGAGTCCCACACGGAAATGAGGCGAATATGGGGGCAATAAGCTGTTAATTTGGGAAGATTTGCCCCTGCTCTCTAGTATTGTTCGGTTAATGGCGGACGGTAGGCAGCGCTGGTCTCCATACCGGGTGCAGAGGGTGATCCAGGGCTCAGAGAGGAGCACGGCAGCCCACACCGCTTCATAACGCGCCTAGAGCTCCACAAACTCAGCACTTGTTTTCAGGGCCGTTGTTTACGGCCGCATGACTCCAATGAGACTGTGCGATCTCCGTGAGGGCGCTCATGGTGGCGAGTGCGGTGAGTGTCGCTGATTGAGGCGCTGTGTGCGGACAGCAACTTTCCAATTAAAGGCCATTGCTCACCGGTAGACTTTAGCCCGGTGCTCCGGGAAAGGTCTATGCGGTGAGACCATGCCGAACACGGACTGAGTGCGTGTATCGTCACAGGGCTGTCTGTAGCTCCGTAAGTTGCGCATATTTAGGCCTGGTTGGGTAGCCTAAGTTGCGGTCGTTTTGACAATGGCGCAGTGTGTGTGAGTGCTTTCCTCTTCTCGATCTACCGTCACAAGCTGAGGGAAACGGGGCTGAATGAAACACGTTTCCAACCAAGCCGCAAAGGAGCGACTAACATACCGTCTGTAGTGTAGTCTGTGTGTAGCTTTTCTCTGTAACATGTGCATGTCTGTATGTGCTCTGCACTGAGCTCACAGCGGTCTCCGACAGCACTGTTTTCCTAATGCCCTTTCATTTATTAGCCTACACAAAGTAAAGCTAAATATGTAAATAACTTTTTCATTTTATGCTTGCCTTGATAAATAAGACCACAAAACCAGTTTTAGTTGAAGCATTGTAAACGTACAGACTAATAAATTATAACCGTAAATCTATTTTTGTCCTACTTCACACATCATCCACACCTCACCTGGTGGTGGTAAGCAGCATTACTGTAGCTCCAGCTCCCTGGGGCAGACTGTTGGACACAAGGCTGCCATGTGCACCATTGGCCCCTTCAACCACCACCTATCACTCATACACCACATTCATACACAGGCTAGGTGGGTGAAGGGTCTTGCCCAAGGACACTACAACAGTATTCATGTCTGTGCTGGAACTGTTTGGAGGACAGTGGAGGAGAAAGCGGGAGAGAGGAAGGGGACAGAGAGGACAGACTGAGCGGAGAGGAGGAGAGGTGGACAGTGGAGGAGAGAGGAGGACAGAGGAGGGGGACACGGAGAGACAGACAGATGGAGCAGAGAGGAGGACAGAGGACGACCAAAGGAGCAGAGAGGAGGGGGACAGACAGAGAGAGACAGACAGATGGAGCAGAGCGGAGGAGAGGTGGACAGTGGAGGGCAGAGGGAGCTGCGAGACGAGGAGTAGGATGCAGAAAGGTGGAGAGGAGACAGATGAAGCAAAGGAAAGGACCCACAGAGAAGAGAGGAGGACAGAGGTAGAACAGAGGAACCGGGGGGAGCAGAGAGGAGACATAGGGATCACAGAGGAGGAGAAGAAGAGAACAGCGGGAGGAGAGAAGACGGGGACAGAAGGAGCAATTAGGAGGACAGAAGATGGGGACAGGGAAGAGGGAGCAGGAGAAAGGACTGAGACAGAGGAAGCAGAGATGAGGACAAGATAAAGGGAGCAAAGAGGACAGAGGACAGCAGGGAGAGAGAAACAGAAAGGAGGAGATGAGCACAGAAGGGCTTTTTATTTAAGGGTCATTCCAAAAAAAATTTGCCTTTTTCAAATTGAAAAATCAAGTTTTTGGAAAGTATTTTTTCTTTGCATATTTGAAATAAGCACACATTAAAGTATCCAAAAGTCTTAAGGCCCACATCAATCTACCTTCTTTATTTTTAATGGGATTGTCCTATTCAAAATTGGCAGTTTGACAACAGGAATGACTGCCCCCCAAATTTCCCAAAAACTTTTAACTTTTTAACACATCTACACAATCGTCTGACTATGTTTGATTAATTATTATTGTCAACGATTGACCAGTTTCTTTTTATATGGTATTGGAGCAATGGTGATAATTTATTCGTTCCACCTAAACAGTGTGGTGATGACATTTGAGTTATTTCTTAAAGAGAGGATATTATGTCAAATACATTTTTTGAGCTTTCTATCATGTTATAACGTCATTCCCTCATCAAAAAGAAGCCCGAAGAGGTTTTAGATGTCATCTATGCATGTTTGAGTATTTTCATCTTGCTAACGACTTCTCTTTAGGGACAGACTCAAAACCACAAATTTGTGATTGTTGGCTTTATTTCAATTGCTTAAATAATAGTTAATAATTATTAAATATATTTAAATTGGTTTAAAATATTGAATATAACAGTATAATTCACATTTAAAATTTTGTTTTAATACATATTTTATGAATGTTAAATTCTTTGGAACCATAGACTGTAAGAAAGTAGACTAAGGCAATGTGACGTCACCCATAGCTTTCATTTCATGGCGCCAGCCAAGTGAAGCGAATCTAGCAGTTAATAGGAGAAAATTTGGAGCTGAGATCCATATTTGGAATTCCGACTACATGTGTCATAGCAACCAAAGGGCCAGTCCGGATCAAGGCTGTTGAAGGTACACCCTTAGCAACACTGTCAATCAAACCTATTACTAACGCTAGCGGGAGCGACCTTGGAGAAAGAAGGTTCTTCAGTGGTCTGTTTGTTAATGTTCATTATTTTGATTTAGGAACAAAATAGCGAAATAAAACAAATAGTTTAAAACAAATATTTTAATACAAAAATGATGTGCCTTAGAGCAGTTACAGTTACATAGTTGCAATGTCTGAACATGGTAGCTAGCAGGTTAGCTTGTATGTACAGAGTATGTTTGGAAAATAAAAAGCACCAATTTCGTGTCGGTCAACCTGACAGGCTGGTTCTACAGGCCATTTTGTGCTGTTCCGTGCAAGCCATACTATCTAAAAAAGCTTATTTCGGTGGCAGTGGGTTTTTTTTTGGGGAGATATCCTGCTTTAGGCAAGACAAGTTTATTTGTATAGCAGAATTCGTACACAAAGTGTTCAAAGTGCTTTACATAATAAGAAAGACATTAAAATCACATAAATAAAAACATAAATGATCACAAATAATCATCATAAAATTACCATTAAAACAAGAGTGCAGAATAAAAACCTTTCAGTCATATGCACAGCTAAACAGAATCGTTTTGAGCCTGGATTTAAGAAAGGAAGATTGTTTCAGGTTTTTGCTGCGTAAAACTGAAACGCTGATTCCTCATGTTTAGTCCTGAGTCTGGGCACTACCAGGAGGCCGGTCCCTGAAGTCCTCAGAGTGCGAGATGGTTCATATGGCACTAACATGTCGGAGATGTACTTTGGTGCTAGGCCATGGAGAAACTTGTTCACAAGCAGAGCTGCTTTAAAGTCTATTCTCTGAGCCACAGGAGCCAGAGCAGAGACCTGAGCACAGGACTTATGTGCTCGTACTTCCTGGTTCTAGTCAGGACCCGAGCAGCAGCGTTCAGCTGTCTCAACGCTCGTTTGAAGAGGCCAGTGAGCAGGCCGTTACAGTAGTCTAACCTACTAGAGACAAATGCATGGATAAGTCTCTCTAAGACTGGTTTTGACAGTATGCTTTTGATTTTTACAATGTTTTTAGATGGTAAAAAGCTGCAGATGTTATTGATTTGATGTGGCTGTTAAAGTTCAAGTCTGAGAGAGAGAGAGACAAGAGGTGACTGCTGACACTTTCTCTGTGTTTCTGTAGGCCAAAGACTATGACTTCAGTCTTGTTTGAGTTTAGCTGGAGAAAGTTGTTTTGCATCCACACACTGATTTGTTGGATGCAGTGGCAGAGTGAATCCGCTGCCTTTATGGTTATTATGTCAGTGACATAATGGCATTCAGTATTATTGTTAAGCGTCTATATTAGGGGTCGGCAACCTTTACCACCCAAAGAGCCATTTGGACCCAGTTTCTACAGAAAAAAAAAACACTGGGAGCCGCAAATACTTTTTAACATCTAAAGTGAGGATAACACTGTATATATTGTTTTTTGGTTTTTTTTTTTGTTTTTTTTTTAAAATCTTTATGCTTTGTATAAACAACTATAGTGTGTTTCTTATGAAATTCATGAAGAGATTTCTGCTCCTGAACCTCTGTGCACAGCGTCTGCAAATCGGGGCTGTAGAAGTCACTTTAATCTTTACGCAGGACTGTAAACCGTCATCTTCCAATAATGATCTACCAATTTAAACTACAATAAAAAAAAAAAACTAACACAAATCAATTAAATTCTTATAATTTATTTTCCCAAACTACGCAGAGGCCCAGTATAAGGATGAAAGAACCGGCCCCTGGTCTGTATTTTCTTAAGTAATATATAGTAATTCAAAATTTGTTAGGTAAATGGCATTACACTTTGTTGATAAATGGCATTAGACTTTTCTATTCATTTGATGGTGGGGACGATTGACTCCAATAAGGTCCTTGATCAGGAAGGCATTTCTATGGAGTTTGCATGTTATCCCCATGTCTCTTCTGCAACTAAAAATGTATTCACTGCAGCCTCTCTATGACTCCTTGTATTTGAGCTGTGTTAATGAAGACTGAGGTTGTCATTTCTATTCACAGTCCACAGCTAATCAGCTATTTGTAAAAGAACCGTGATAATAATTTTTTGCCATACAGCCCAGCCTACCTGCTCTGCCCTGTGGGCTCCCATCTGAGATCAGGCTTTCTCCAGGTGGTACGGCAATTCAAGACTAAAGCGCGGCACACCACAGGATAATTTTGCCCGATTTAGTCCCTAATTTGCTTCTTCCCAATTTCAGGAAGGCATGAGTCGACTTTGAATCCTCATATGTGATTTCTGGATCTGCTGCCCTCCTCGTTTGTGGTGTCAGTGCGACTCTGAGCTGCTCTGTCATATCGTAACCACAATGGGCACTACGGTAACAGCCAAAAAAAACACTGTATCGGGGCAGACGGAATGACAGAGGCACAAGATACAAACTCAAGAAATGGCAAAAACAACTGGGCTCTTGTGAAGTTTTTGTGCAGCATTGTCATCCATATTCTCCATTAGAATGTGTCCTCCACAAATAATGACACCCAGTCCACAAACCCTATTAATCCAGTTTGAAGCATTCTTTAAAAGTAAAAAGCAGAGAGTAGAGCGTTACGTGTGTCTACATCTACACAGTGAGGATCAGGGTGAAGCTGCTGCAGATTAGTGATGGTGACTCTACTTCCTGTGTAATTTATCGCCAGCCTTCTGTGCATTAAAAACATTTATATAAACTATTGTACCACATTTTAAATATATTAATAACACAGTTTTGACTTTGAGGTGCAATGCTGATATTTGGAACAGTTTAGAGCAGACATGGGCAAACTACGGCCCGGGGGCCACACATGGCCCTTTGGATTTATTAATCCAGCCCGCCGAATGTGACCAAATTATATTAAAATAGGTAAGGGTAAACCTTGTTCAAGGTTTTTCTGCTGTGTTTATTTAACTGAAATTTAATAAATGAATTATTAATTTAATTAATGCATTTAGAAAAAGAATTTGTACAATGGTCCTTCGTATTCATGCTTTGCTACATGTTACAGGTCAAATCTCTAATGTAATATATGCATATATATATCCTGGCCTGGCCCCTCTGTCAAATTTTAGAAGTCACCGTGGCAAAACTAGTCGGTTAACTGCAACAGGGAATGGCTCATGTGAGGTGCGCTATAGTTTGGATAGGTCACAACCTTTAGATTGTAGTGCGCTGTTTCTTCACTGCCATATCCTGCTGCAGTCTTTGTGCTCTGAGATTTCAAATCTCATCCAATTCTCCTCGTGTCTGTGGTGTGGGCTTTCTGTTGTACATTTAAAAATCCAGCTTTAGAATATTGATTGATTCACAAAAGAAATTGCTTGGATACAGTAGCTCATACATTACAATATTATAAAAAAGGGCAAAAATATAAATTGTACAAAAAATCAAAGTATACAGCAAAAAATATTTGCGCTGGACGCCAAAATTGGCATCTTGTGATTCATTCTCTCCTCCTATTGGTCAGCATTAGCAATGTTCTAAATGGGTGACAAGTAGCTGCTTTTAAAGGGCTCATATTATGCTATTTTCTGATGTCATGTTTCCTCATCAAAAGCATACCTGTTGTTGTGTTTTATTTCATTTGCAAATATTTAACATGTAAACCCTGCATATTTAGGCTAAGGTATTTTCTCAAACGGAAAACACTCTAGTCCACCTTGTGATATCATGTGGTAATACAGGAAGTGCTCCATTGTGTTTTTGAACTCCATACACCTTCACTAGAATCATTTGGATAATTTCAACCCTGGAATTGCCAATTTCTAATGAACAAAAGTTCAAGTGTGGATGTTAAATTGAAAATCACTTCTTCATGACATCACATGATGAAACTGCATTTTGAGCTTTGGAGAAGTAAACAGTAAATGGTTACTCAAAATATGTGAATGAAACAAAACGGCTCCAGGTATGTTTTTGATGAGGTAACAACATCATAACATGGTTTAAAGCTCACAAGAGTCAATTTTGCATAATATAGGACCTTTAACTATTTTCAATTAAATGAAATTTTAAAAGAAGCAGGTGACTTTACTTACCTCTTCAAGTCAGTACACATTTGTTTGCATATCATCCACCCCTACATGAGCCTTGTCAAATAAGGCACAATAACACAAACATGCATGTACAAGAGCAATTTAAAAAGTCTAAAAATTGTAGCCTTTACAATTTGTTGAGTTGAGATTACTGTATTTTCCGGCCTACAAGCCGCTACTTTTTTTTCCACTTTTTAACCGCTGCGGCTTATGGTGCAGTGCGGCTTATACATTTTTTTTTTTTTTCCGTGGCGCCAAAAACATTTTCCCCAGCAACATAGACATAAAAATGAAAAGAGTGGATGTTGCTCCTTACCTGTCTGCTTGTCACCCGCTGACTCCTTTCTTACAGTGATAAGAAGACAGTGGTCTGGTTTATCGCGCGGATTAGTCTAAATGAAATCCGTGAAGTAGAAAACTTAATTTTTTTTAACAATTATTCTATATGTTTTCCAGGTGTATTTCTCAGTTCCTCTGTCCCCGCCTCTTCGTCCTGGCACCGCTCCGCTGTAATGTCTTGTAATGTTCTTTTTCCTGCAAACACTGATCCACAAACTAAAGCAGACTCCATCCGCATGGTTACAGCCCTTTTTGCTCCTTGTTTTCCTCCTTCTTTATGTTGTTTCACATGTAAAGTCTCTCATGGACACCTGTCCAGAGCATTGTCCTCAAATACAAAGGTGTCCAACGCGATTGTTTCAGAGTCACTCTGCAGCGTCGAATATTTTGGTAAATTTGGCTGAACGCATTCTGTCCTGTACAGGAGACACGGCACCTCCTTTAGCCAATCAGGACGCAGAACACGGCACCTCCTTTGGCCAATCAGGACGCAGAACACGTGCCTTCATACACTGTAAAAAAAAGCATGCAAAACTGCACTAGTGGTCCCTCACAAATGAACGTTTTTGAGCTAATTTTTCAGCGGCTTGTACAATTTTTTTTTTTTCTAAAATTAACGTATGCGGCTTTTAATCAGGTGCGCTCTGTAGTCCAGAAAATACGGTAATCTTGTTGCTGCTGCAACTAGGAAAGAATGTCTTCATTTGGCTGTGAGAATAATTTTGGCAGAGTAGCTATGTGCTCTGGATTTAGACTATCTTTACAGGCCTCAACAGATATAATGTTTAATAGACTTCAGAAGCAGTTGCCCAGAATATTATATTAGACAAATCACACCTTTTGCCCTACATCAGCTACCTAATTAATGCAGCCCCAACACTGTTAGGAATAGTTATTTTTTTTATCTCACTGATAGTATAGAGATGGATTTCCCAATTGCCAATGGGTTCAATACAATATTGTAATAACATCAGATGCTTCAGCAGTTTTATTTTTTATAGTTACAACATTTTAACCAAAAGGGGCTTACTAAAACTTTAAAAACTTTGAAACCATTACACATCTTTTTTTTTTTTTTTTTTGTGACAATTTTCTCTAACTCCTATTCTTTGGAGATTTTTTTTTTCATTTTTAGGAAAAATCATCCACTCAATGGCACAGATTAAAAGTCTGTACTACAACCCCAAATCCAATGAAGTTGGGATGCTGTGTAAAACTTAATAAAAAATACAGAATACAATGTTTAAACTGATAAACGTTGCAAATATTCACTCATTTTCAATTTGATGTCTACAGCACTTTCCAGTAAAGCTGGGACAGGGGCATGTTTACCACTGTGTTACATCACCTTTCCTTTTAACAACAAGTCAATAAGTGTTTGGGAACTGAGGACACTAATTGTTGAAGCTTTGCAGGAGGAATCCTTTCCCATTCTTGCTGAATGTGCAACTTCTTTTGCTCAGCAGTTCGGGGTTTCCTTTGTTGTATTGCGCTTCATAACTCCATTTTCAATGGGAGACAGGTCTGGACTGCAGGCAGGCCAGCATAGTACCTGCACTCTTTTACTACGAAGCCATGCTGTTGTAAAGAGCAGAATATGGCTTGGCATTGTCTTGCTGAAATAAGCAGGGACATCCCTGAAAAACATGTTGCTAGGATGGCAGCATATGTTACTCCAAAACCCGTATGTACCTTTCAGCATTAATGGTGCCTTCACAGAGTGAAGTGCAAGTTACTCATGCCATAGGTACTAACACACCCCCATACACCCCCACACCCCCATACCATCGCAGATGCTGGCTTTTGAACTTTGCGCTGATAACAATCCGGATGGTCCTTTTCCTCTTTGGCCCACAGGACATGACTTCCATGATTTCCAAAAAAATCTGAACTCATCAGACCACAACACACGTTTCCAGTTTGCGTCAGTCGCTTTGCATGGTACAGTTTTAACTTGCACTTGGAGATGTAGCGACGAACTTTGTTAACTGACAATGGTTTCCTGAAGTGTTCCCAAGCCCATGTAGTAATATCCTTTACACATTCACATCTGTTTTTAATATAGTACCGCCTGAGGGGTCAAAGGTCACAGGCCTTCAATGTTGGTTTTGGGCCTTGCCGCTTACGTACAAAGATTTCTCCAGATTCTCTGAATCTTCTGATGATGCACCATAGATAATGAAATCCCTAAATTCCTTGCAATTGTATGTTGAGAAATGTTGTTCTTAGACTGTTGGACTATTTGCTCACGGAGTTGTTCACAAAGTGGTGTACCTCGCCCCATCCTTGCTTGTGAATGACTGAGCCCTTCAGGGATGCTCCTTTTATACACAATCTTGACACTCACCTGTATTTTAAGCATTCCTCAACTTTCCCATTCTTTTCTTGTTTTTATGGTGCACTTTATCACCAAAGAAAGCTCCTAGTCTGTAAGCTGTATTCACTGACAATGGCAATAAGTCTTCTGATTCTGATTTTGTTGGCCCTGTCCCAGCTTTATTGGAACATGTTGCAGGCATCAAATTGAAAATGAGTGAATATTTGCATAAAACCAATAAAATTTATCAGGTTGAACATTAAATATCATGTCTTTGTAGTTTATTTGGTTCAATATAGGTTGAAAGGAATGTACAAATCCTTGTATTCTGTATCCTTTTTATTTTATTTTACACATCACAACCACACCATCCCAACTTCATTGGAATTGGGGTTGTATTTATCTTCATAAAATCAGTACTCAAATTTTTCTGGCTTAGGCAAATGACTTGGTGAAGAAAAAACATCTTAATTCCCTTTTAAAATAAGAAAAAAATAAAATGACATATCAAGTAAAAAAAAATAATAAATAAATAAAAAATTCAATTGAATTCAATAAGGTCACAATTTTTTTTTATACCCTTCATGTAAAACCTGTATCTTTAGTTTATGGAATCTAATTTGCTTTTGGATTTTGTGCCTGGGGAGACACATGATCTACCTGCACACCTGTCACCTGACCTCGGCCAATCACAGCACGCCTCTTTCTGTTGGCAGGTGGTTGCCGTAGTGATGGATGGGGAGCTGGACCCGAGTGCTGCCAAAGAGGATGCCTCCTCCCCCACCACCGACACCAAAGAGGAGTCTCCCATGGTATCAGTATCCTCTGCACAAGACACTAAATGCTAAATGCCTAAATGTTTCTAACAGTTTTGTAAAATTGCCTTTTGTCCTGACAAATGTAGTACACACAATATATTTTAAAGTACTTTGACTGCAGTGTGCTTAAAGACCGGGTATTTTGCAATACTGACTTTTTGAAGTTTTCTACCATGTTATAACGTTCCGTAATCAGAATTCGAACCCTTCTTATGTTTTGCAGTACGTTACTATCCAAAGCTCAACCCACAAACCTACGTCACCCATGCTCCCACATAGCCATTTTCATGAATATACACGAGATCTAAATATGATATGTGTTAGCACTTAATACACCATAGAACTGTAATATCCCCTTTTTAAACGCATCCAGGAGAATTTGTATCTAAAGGAGGACTGAAGTATAAACTGCTAAACTAATTAAAGTATCCCCTATGAATATCATTTATTTTATATTAATCATTGCGATATTAACTTAAAATGTAATGTTTAGTAAAGTAGAGCACTCCGTGGTTTGGTTTGTGTAGAAATTGTTCTGTGTGTGTTTAGGAGGAGAATGATGATGATGAT
>JAIEZT010000009.1:5788711-5883711 GCA_019594935.1 Periophthalmus modestus
CTAAACCAGGTGTCTGCCCCGGGCCAATTTCTCTCCCAGTAAAAGTGACTTGGGGCCAGAATAAAAAAGAATTTCAAAGTTCTGAAGTCCGTATGAAATAGCTCCAATTGTATGAAACAAAAAGCAAGCTGGTTTTGTATTGTTTTTTTTTATCCTTCTTCTGGTTACCCAATTTTCAATGGATTGAAGTCATTAAATTTCTTACCATTTCGTACCACTCTGTTTGAAATGAGCGAGTCTTTCGTCCTGTAGTCTGGAGCAAACCATTTAGCTCCGGCATTGGTCTTCCTTTAATTACAACCTCCTGCTTCGACTGAAAGTCCAGGTTAGAAAACTGCTTGAGCTTTAATATGTAATCTTCCTCCATTTAAAAAGTAGGGCTAGACATGAAGAAAAAAGTGAACGGATTGCTAAACTTGATTTGTTAGCTCTAAATTGTAACTTGTTGTCACTATTCTGGGGCCCCTATTCTGTGGCAGTAGCAAGAATCCCTGGGCTCATGAGTGCCTCCTACCATGAGGCCAGGTAACTACGTGCCTCACCCAGCGCCTTTTCACAGCTGCTTAAAGCAGCAGCTGTCACTGCTGAGTTACAGCACAGTCAGTCCATGGTGAGGCACAAATGGCTGGTGCCTCTCCACAAGTCTCTTCTCAGTATTTCAATGGTAAACGTAAAAATTCAGCGATTACCGTAATTTCACGGCTATAAGGCGCGGTTAAAAGTTGCGAACATCGCGGGAGCGATGAATGACAGACAGTGAACACTAGGGTTGTGCTAAAATATCGATACACTGATATGTATCGATATTATAAAAAATCAATACGGTATCGATTCTTTGTTTCCTAGTATCGATATCGATATTCCCCCCAGACGTTACTCTTTACGGGTGAAGAGAAGTGAGAAGCAAGAGAAACGAAAATGTTAGAAAAAATATTTCAACCGCCTTCCTCCCTCTAGTTAGAAACATGCATTAATCAAAAAGCACTTCATTGTGTTTTTTTAATCTTCAATAAATGGAAGATAAATGCATTTTTTTTTTTGTTTTTTTTTTTTTGTGAAAATTGGGTTGACCACTTAAGGTTGAAGGCCTTTATTTTTTTCTGAATCGTATCAATTAGAAATATATCGTATTGAATCGTATCGTATCGAAATGGCACTGTATCGAGATACGTATCATATTGTGGACTGTGTATCGAGGTACGTATCGTATCGGCAGCTTCTTGGTGATACCCAACCCTAGTGAACACGCCGCGCCGGGCGAGTTACGCCATGATTTGTGAATGGATTGTGGATGCTTGGGCTAACGGTGCGACTTTTGTATGTGTTAAATGCAGAAAAAGCACAAAAAAGCACCCGTAACTGAAGCTGCGCCTTATAATCCGGTGCGCCTTATAGCCGTGAAAATACGGTACTTAATATAATTTGGATAAATATAACCATTTCATTTATTTTTTCTCTGATGACTGACAGGGAAGGCATGGCCTCACCTGCCTCCCCTGACTGCATGTCACTGGTTCTACCTAAGGGGAGGGACCTGTCCTGTGCTCGGGGAGAGGGGTCTTCTACCTGAGGGGAGCGCTATCCTGTGATATGCGAAAGGAGTCTTCTGCCTGAGGGGAGGGACAGTCCCGTTTTCAGAGAAAAGGGTCTTCTACCTGAGTGGAGGGACCAGTTGTGTGTTAGGGGAGAGGGGTCTTGTACCTGAGGGCAAGGACCTGTCATGTCCTCAGGTACAAGACCCCGTGTCTTGTACCTGAGGAGAGGCCCTGTGCTGAGGAGAGGACCCTTCTACCTGAGGGGAGAGGCCAGTCCTGTGCTGGGAGAGCGGGGTCATGGAGAATACTTCGGCTCGCACAGTAGCACTATCTTTACATAAGGCTCCAAGTGTTAAGTTTGTGACAGTGAAATGAAGGTGCAGTGTGCATCTGTGCAGGAGGTGGACCACAGCGAGGAAAATGGCCTATATATCAGTAATGCCTTCAGTCTGGACTTGGACCCTTGTGGTGCAGGGTTGGGCCCCCAGGGAGAACTAGTGCACAATGGCGACTCGGGACCGAACAGAACAGGTCAGTCCAATGCTCAATTCTATTTACTTTTTATTCAGAGACAAAAGAAAAAAAAAACATTGTTTTATTTAACACCCACATTAAAAGTCCATATTTCCCCCTGTAGTTGTACAGTATATGAGTCAAAGCTGTAAAATGATTTGATAAAATGTGTTTTCTGTGTGGTTGATTGACATACATAAAGTGTTTTTTGTTTTTTTTTCCAAAGTTAAAGTTTTAAAAAACTGTAGAGCTGCTCCTCCAATCACAAGATGGCTGTTGCAATTGCCACGGCAACAGAAGCCATTATCTCTCTAACCACTTAGTTTGAAATGATGGAAAAAGACAAAAAGAATGTAAATGGCACATTTTCAGGAGCCTGTGATAAATGCAAGCCTTCACTGTCCCGTTTAAAGGGTTTGATTTTCAACAAAAACGTGAGTGTGACTAACTGATGAACAGTTGGCTGATGCAACGATGGTTAAAATAGGTGTAGTCTAGTCTTTTGTCTGCTACCAAAGCGACTTTTAAAAGACTATAGACTTAACCTACTACTAACCTTCAGTAACATTTGGTCATTCAAGCCAAATGACCATGAATCACTTGCCTAGTTGAAAGTGCTGATGTAATATAAAAAGACTACACAAATGAGTACACTTTTGTCTTAAACATGAATTTCTAGAAAAAAAAACTCCAAACAGTAATCTTGTATGTGCACAGACATGTGGCTGTCCCAGTCCGCCTCAGTACAGCAGAGTGACAAGCAGCCTGAAGTGGAGCCTTCAGCCAAGCCCCAGAGCCAGCCCACCTCCGGCACTGCAGCGCCCACCCGCACGGTCAAGGTCTCTATACCACACAGCACACACTGAGCTTGGAGAAATGTCCTCCCAAAACACTTCAGATGAGGAGGCAATCCTTTGCCTGAAAGCCATGTTCAGAGCTCGCCATTATGTCGTCATGCCACAGGCTTTACTGGAGATAATTCCAATGTGTCACTGTGATGGACAGGGTCCCAAAAAATTGCTATGAGTCTTTATACACACAGCAAGTGTGCAACAGGTTATACGTTGTGCACATGCTATATTTTTAAAGGCAAAAAGTCTCTCTTGTCTATCTAGTAATATTTCTTTGTTTCACAGGTAAAATAGCAGCTTGTAATTCCTCCTCGTAACTTCGTGCTTAAGTAATAGTTCTTCTTTAAGCCCAACTGTCTTTATTGAGCTAAGTAACTTTCAGCCATAGATCTCCTTGAGAACGCACTATCAGGGAACTCACTGTTTGTTAGTTTTTTTTCTTTTTTCTTTTTTGATTGAAATAAGGCCATATAATCACAAAGTAAAACGGATAGAGCCAGAGTTTCCCAAGAGTGTATTTGTGTTGGGTCTGTCTTATTGCATGGCTGGTTTTCCATGGTAGACTATTGTAACCACTATTATATTTTTAGTTGTTTGAGCAGTCGTTTATGGCAGTCAACGCACTGTTGATTGAGACTGTACACAGAAGAAATGGGCTACTCATGGAGCTAGCAAATGAATGACAAAACACAGATTTGACTGACGTAAAGTGTGAAGTAAAGTTTTAGGATTTAGTTTGGTTCAAAATAAATTGAGGTTTCAGTTTGTAATCACACAAGTCCAGAATCCACAGATTGCAGGGTAGAAACAAAATTGGTTAGTCCTACCAGCTCACCATCAGTAGAGGGATCACAGTTCAGTCTCATCAAAAATCCTGACATCAAAACAAGGTCAAAACAAGGTCTCAGTTCATAGGTATCGGTAACATTTCATCATTAAACACTCTTAATCCAATTACTGTTGTGCAACATACTTTCAGGAATCTACAGAAGAACGCTACAGATTACAAGCCAACAGCACCGCCAGCAGTGAGCAATTAGTGTAACAATGGGCCATTACTGCCAATTAATCTCAAATACATAAACAAAAAGCACCGAAACAACATAACAGAGCTGCCGAATCAAAGTTAACATAATAAATTGGGTTGGGACATAAAGTTTCATTCATCACTTTAGCACATGATTGATACATTTATAAACAAACACTGTATTATTAGCAGAGCTTCAACACATGGATACGCGGAAATGAATCACAAGCTAATATGTGCTAAACTCGACACTAGCTTTGAATTTAGTGCATCGTAACAGTACACAGCAAAGATAAAGTTTGTACAAAAGTTGCCACTTAGTTGTAAGTAAGCTAGGCTTAAAGCTGAGTAGTAGCTAACCAGAAACACCAATTGTACAGACACTGTGAGAGTGGAGTGGGAGGGGCAGAAGAGCAGCCATTTAGCGCTGCACCGGTTATTTATTATTCAGCCAATTGGGGCTGAGCAAATCAGGGAAGAGCACTGATCAAGTAAGGGTAACCCTAGGTGGCAAAGGTTACATGATGGATGCTTCAAAGACCTTTACAGGGCCTTACAAATGTTTAATAAGGTGAAAGTATTGCTGTAGTAATGGGTGTTTTATGCTGAGGGAAAGCCTGAATCTGTGATGTGTGATGCTTGTGTACTGTTCCAGGTGACTTGTGCCAACTGTAAGAAGCCTCTAAAGAAAGGACAGACAGCCTACCAACGCAAAGGCTCAACTCACCTGTTCTGCTCCACCACCTGCCTCTCAGCCTTTTCCCACAAACCAGCACCTAAGAAGAGTTGCACCATGTGTAAGAAGTGAGTGCACAGCAGGGAGAACCAAACCTCCTCCATAATCCCACATAATGCCTCTTTAAAGGGACGTGTTAAATATAATAGCAGTGTCTTCTTTCTTTACAAAAACATCACTGCTTATATAACCAGGTTTGGAGATTTTGGGGAGACTGGAACACTATGAAGAAATCTCCTTGGACTAAAATGCCCTATCAGTACTTGTGACATGCTGGGGGTGTTCATTAGCAAACACTGTCAAAAAAGTTTCAAGATGGTCTGAAACCTCAATAAAAAACACAAAGTGGATTTAAACAACACATTTTCAGGAGCTTGTAATTAATACAAGCGTTTGTGGTCCTGTTCAGGAGTTTGATTTTCAACAAAAAAGGTGAGAGAAAACTGTTGGCCAATGCTAGCTAGCTTGTGACTGTAATTTCATGTGTGAGAGACTTGTTTAACAGCACAAATCAGCTCACCTGTTGTAGTTCCAGCTAAATCAGCTCTTTATGGTCAGATTGTATTGAAATAAATCTCAGATTAGTCTAATAGAGCTTCTGACATGGTGGTGCCTTGAGTTCGCATCACATTCACAAAAAGTTGAAGATATCAGCTACAAAGTATCAATAACCAGCATAGGGACTGAAGGAGGACACTATACCAGTACCAAAGCACTACTATATTAAAGTGATTTGCCAGATAGAAATAGCCTGTTTCTCTCTCAGGGACATCACCAACATGAAGGGAACTATTGTGGCCCAAGTGGACTCCAGTGAGTCTTTTCAGGAGTTCTGCAGCACAGGATGTCTTGGTGCCTACGAGAACAAGCAAAACCCACCCAAATCTGGAGTCAAGACCAAATGCACAGTCTGCGGCAAACTCACTGAGGTCTGTTCTATTCTCCACATGACTCATTTACAGTTGAAACCAGAAGTTTACATACACTTTTTTTCTCACTGACATGAAATCAGACTAAGCTGTTTTAGGTCAGTTAGGTCAGTCAGTCAGTTATTATTTCTGTTTGCCAAATGCCAGAATAATGATGATGGAAGTTTTTGAAGCCTCTGATAAGTTTATAGACAACATCGGAGTTGATTATAGTGGGTGTATTTGAAGGCATACCTGCTTCTTTGTGTAACATCCTTGGAAAGTCAAAAGAAATCAGCCGACATCAGAAAGAGAACTGAGGACTTGCACAAGTTTGGTTTATTCTTGGGTGCAATTTCCAGATGCCTGATGGTGCCACATTCATCTTTTTACAATTGTACCCATGTATAAACACCATGGGAATGTCCAGCCATCACAGCCGCTCAGGAAATAGATGGGTTCTGTGTCCCAGAGATGAACGTGCTTTCGTCCGAAATGTGCAGATCAACCCAAGAACAAAACCAAAAGACTTTGTGAAGATACTGGCTGAAGCTGGTAAGAGTGTGTCATTATCTACAGTTTAATGAGTATTGTATCAACATGGACCGAAAGGCCACTCTACAAGGAAGAAGCTAACTCCAAAAGAAACACGGGGACAAAGACCTTAATTTTTGAAGACATGTCGTGTGGTCTGGTGCAAACTGGTGTTGCCTTTCGAGAAAAAAAAGGAGATGCTTGCAAAGCCTGAGACCACCATCCAAACTGTATAATATGGGATTGGCAACATCATGTTTGCTTGTTTTGCTGCAGAATGGACTGGTGCGCTTCAGAAAATAGATGGCATCATGAGGAAAAGAACATTATGTGGAAATATTGAAGCAACATCTCAAGACATCAGAGAGGAAGTTGAAACTTGGGCTCAAATGGGTCATCCAAATGGACATTGACCCAAAAACACACTGCCAAACTGGTTACAAAATGGCTTAAGGATAATAACATCAATCTTTTGAAGTGGCCATCACAAAGCCTTGATCTCAGGGCTATTGAAAATTTATGGGCAGACCTGAAAAGGCATGGGTGAGCAAGTTGTCCTACAACCTTGGCTCAGTTACACCAGTTCTGTCAGGAGGAAGGGCCAAAATTCCGGCCACTACTGTGAGAAGCATTTGACCCAACTTTAAAGGCAATGGTACCAAATACTAATGAAATGCATGTAGACCTCTGACTTTGAAGAAAGTAATGAAAAAATGTCATTATTACACAAATTATTCTGGCATTTAGCAAATAGAAATAATTTAGGTAATCCTAATTGACCTAAAACAGGAAAGGTTAAATTTGATTTTATGTCAGTGGGAACAAAGCATATGTGTGTTTTTGTATTGTGTATATAAACTTCTGATTTCAACTGTATATTTTCACTACCAGTCAGAAGTTTGGACACACTTTTTCATTTATGATTCTATTGTCATGATTATTTACATTGTAGAGTCTCACTACAAAGTGTCAAAACTATGAATGACACATGGATTGAAGTAAACTAAACTCAAAATAACTCAAAACTTGTCTTAGGTTTTAGATTTGAAACAATGGCCATACTTTGCTTGGATCAATGCTTTGTACTGTGGCATTTCTTGACCCAGACAATGCACAGTTGTGAAATGAAAATTATTTTGGGGAACTTCATCAAGAATCTCATTGAGAGAAGGCGAAGACCCTGCAGCACTGTCAGCAAAGCAAAGGGTGGCTATGTTATTTTTTACATCATAGACTGTAATTCTATATTTGGTGAAGTTATTCTTTTTTTTTCTCTGCTACATAATTCCATACACTTTGCTTCATTTATTTGGCATCTTCAGTATGTATATAAAATGGAGAAAGTACTGAACCTAAAGGAAACTGATTGAGAAGGTGCGCCCAAACTTTTGACTGGCAGTGTATGTCTAATGTCAGGTAGCTGTTCTTACTGTATATTTGTTTTCTCAGATCCGCCATGAGGTCAGCTTTAAGACTGTGACCCACAGAATCTGTAGTGACACATGCTTTAACGTGTATCGCCGTGCCAACGGCCTCATCATGAACTGCTGTGAGCAGTGTGGGGACTACCTTCCCAGTCGTACCTCTGCCAACCACTTTCTCCTGGTGGACGGGCAACAGAAACGCTTTTGCTGCCACAACTGTATCCGAGATTTTAAACAGGTCTGCCTGTTCCCCAGACACACCTCATAGCATTCCATTTCACATCACCATCGCCACATGAATCAAATAACTATCCCCTATGGGCATTTTAAACACATTTTATAAAGATTAAATATTTGACTCTTAAGTTTTTGCTACTATCTAACCTGTCAGTCTTGCTTTTCCAGGCTCATAATAAACTGGCGAGCTGTGTCACATGTAAAACCCTCATAAAGACCGGGGAGGTCCTGCACAGTATTGTAGCCAATGGAACAATGGGCTCCTACTGCTCCATCACCTGCATGAACAAGGGCAAGACATCCCCAGCCTCCTTGCAAAGTGAGTTGATTCTCCGGCCACAGCCAGAATATCACAGTGTTCCCCTCTCCTCCCATCAGTGTTTCCCTGCTCCTCCATCACAGTGTCCCCCTCTCCTCCCATCACAGTGTCCCCTTCTCTTCCCATTGTTTTTTTGTTTTTGTTACTCTATGGCACATGAAGCATGCCCTTTGATTGGCAGCCTTTTTCCTGTGTTTCAGTTGACCTGTGTCAGGTTTTGGTTAGTTAAAAGGCTAAAATGGGGAAGAGAAAAGATTTGGGCTAACCCAGGGATCTGCAACCATTCTCTAAAGAGCCACATGCGGCTCTTTGATGACAGTGCACTTTGATTGAGAGAAAAGTTTAGGAAATGGGTATACTTTATTAACTTTGTATTTGGCAGGGTTTGTAGCATATCAAAGAGTATACATTTTATTTGTATTTTTTAGTATTCGTCTGAACAAATCCTGTGCATAAAATCGGAAAGAATCATCATGATTTTGTAGAGTAAATCTAACACATGAAGTGCACCAGAATGCAGGAAATGACATATAATTTGCTCAAAATCCCCAGACCCTCTAAAAACATACAGTTGATTTGTGTTAAATTCTTTTTTAATCACTTTATCTCATTACTTGTAAAAAACATGGCTCTTTTGGACTTTGGCTCATTTCAAACCAAAATCAATGTGGCTCATTTCAAATGTGCTGTTAACGGTTGCAGATTTCTGGGCAAGCCAATCAACAAAGACATTCACGATCTCTAGCAAGTCAATGAAGCTGCTCTTTCCCTGCCATCCTGTAAAATATCATGGCCAGGGCCTCAGAGTGTGTTATTGTTTGTGGGCGAGTTTGCTGCAGGGACTTACTATGTGTTGATGCCTCCAGACTCTGATGCCAGAGAGCCTATGTGCCACTTCTGTAAAAGGAACGCCTTACCGCAGTACCAGGCCACGCTGCCCGAGGGGACCATCCTCAGCTTCTGTAGCTCTCAGTGTGTCACCAAGTTTCAGGTTTGTTTACTCTATTGAGCTCCACGAACAGCATCTGCTGTCATCACAGTACACATGTCAATGGGGCCCCAAACAGGACACTGGCGGTACATATAAGTAGAATATATTTTACTCAATGAAACCCGCTTGGTTGCCACTCGAAAGTCTTACACATAATTTAGAGAATTCACAGCTTTTATTTTGTTAATTTTTCAGGCAACGCCACGGCCGTGAACCAATAGTACGCCAGATATTTTCAGAGTAAACTAATCACCACGCAGCAGCACATAGCTGTTCACTCACAGCACAAAGAAACAGCGTCTGTAGATCGGCTTCATATAAGAATAAAGCACGTGTGAGAAGATGGTGAACATTTGCAGACAACAAAGCTGTTATCTTTTGGGTCAATGCAACACTGCCACCACGTGGCTGTATGATTATAGATTAGTGAAAGATTTCCTGAAATGACGCTATTACAACACACATCCACACCTACTAATTATTCTGTTAGTTTCCTTCTTTTGTGGATGCTTTTGGTATTGGTTATTATCTTTGTAAAGTTGCTGTGAAAGACTGATACAGTGTAGAGATTTTATAATAGATCCATGATAGACACACAATGTGACCCTTAAAAGCCCATAATAAATATAAAATGTGGTTGTGCCGCTGCAACAACCCAGCTTTGT
The DNA here is from genome assembly GCA_019594935.1 of Periophthalmus modestus. Classification (NCBI taxonomy): domain Eukaryota; kingdom Metazoa; phylum Chordata; class Actinopteri; order Gobiiformes; family Gobiidae; genus Periophthalmus; species Periophthalmus modestus. The sequence continues at coordinate 5,798,452 of JAIEZT010000009.1, forward strand.
GCCGTGCCTCATAGAGCACACCATTGCTCATGATTGAAAGCATGGCAAAAGTTGATCAGGTGGGCAGTGTTTGAGTTTGCATGATAGCACAAGATATGTCGCGTATCGTGATAGCTTTCCAGAGTTTTCGCCTCAAAAAGTTACCAATTTCCAAAAAACGTGCGATAAATATGAGTGGCGACATATTTATTTTTCCCTGATAATGTCTGCAGAAAACGGGGTCCTCCCTTGGTGGAGATCTATTAACTGCATCAAAAAGGCTGTTGGCCCACCGCAGTTAAAGACAATTAAAGACCTTTTAAAGGTATTTAATTCATGTTTGCAATGAAACAAAAACAGGATCTAAATGGAATATGACAAACGTCAGAATCATAAATACTAAATGCAGTGTAATGTTAGATCTTGTGGAATGATGGTGCCTCTTTTAATCTCAAGACTTGACCATGTCCTCTTTATCTTTTGCAGAATACTACTCTCCAAAGCAGCACTAATGGACAAACGGCGCCCTCTGCAGACAGCGCTGTGCAGCTCAGGTGTAACTACTGTCGCGGATCCTTCAGTCTGAAGCCAGAGGTGCTGGAGTGGGAGGTGAGCCCATGTATCAGTTTCTAAATCTCTTCAAAATGCAGTGAGATTCAGAATATGTGTTTGTAAGAAAATGCAATAATATTTCCAATGACCTCTTAAATGAAGCTTGTTTTATGTTATGGCTCTATGTGTTAAAACCATAAAACATGTAGACATGTTTAAACATATTTAATAACATACATTGTAAGACATATTAATGTATTAATATGTGCATATTAATGTAAGTGTCTCACGGCAGATTTAGACTTTAGACACCCTGAGATGTTTTTTCATTCTGATGCTGATCTACATTTCTCAGAATCCAGAGCAGTTTGATGAGCTCTGGACATTATTTTGGGGCAGATTTGTCATTTAGAATATTACATATGATTTAAAATGAAATATGACCTAAAATGTATAACAGCAGATATTGATCAGATGTCTCTCAGTTTTTAGAACCCTGTGCTTGGTCACTATTATGTATTATAAACCAATTGGAAATGACAGTATGGATGTGCTCAGTAAAGTGACCCTAACCCTGTGTTACTGTTCGCAGGACAAAGTTTACCAGTTCTGCAGTAGAACATGCTGCGATGACTACAAGAAGCTTCACTGCATTGTGACCTTCTGCGAGTTCTGTCAAGAGGAGAGGACTCTGCATGAAACGGTCAAATTCTCTGGAATCAAGAGGCCTTTCTGTAGTGAAGGTACGGCCTTATCAAGGAAGCCTTCAGCATCTTATCAACTAGGCACTGTACTTTCTGGACTTGTACTTTCTTAACTGTATTTTTTTCAGAACCTTTGTACATGTGCTACCTGATTTTCTTTTTCTGTTTTTTGATTATTATGTGCAAGTGTTTGATACATCAGTATGCAAACATGTATAAAATGTGTGCTTTGCCTGTGCGCCAGCTGATGAGGGGCCTGCTTTATTATACCTGCTTTCTCACTGTAACCATCATTGACATGTGTGTGTTTGTCTCAGGCTGTAAGCTGCTCTACAAGCAAGACTTTATCAGGCGTCTGGGGCTAAAGTGTGTCAGCTGTAACCATTGCAGCCAGATGTGTAAAAGAGGAGTGACGCAGACATTGGGTGGCATGATGCGGGACTTCTGTAGTGACACGTGTGCGCACAACTTCCAGGAGTGGTACAACAAGGTACGCTCCAGTGGTCTACAGTCTGCTACCTCCACGATGTGCCTTTTCTGCTTTGCCTTTGAGCTGAGCCCATGGTGGTGCTGTATTCCTGATTCAATTCATTCAATTCAATTCAATTTCTCTTTATTGTCAAATGTGCATATACATACAAGATGAATAGCGCAGATGAAATTGCTGTTGTGATTTGATGTTGTGTTCACAGACAGTGCTCTGTGACTGCAGTGGTGCCAGCAAAGCCCATGGATTTGTCCTGACTGTGTGTTGTGTCCACAGGCAGCCCGCTGTGACTGCTGTAAGGTGCAGGGAGAACTCACAGAGACTGTCATGTGGCGCTCGGAGGTGAAGCAATTCTGTGACCAGCAGTGTCTGCTCCGGTTCTACCTCCAGCAGAACGAGCCCATCATGGAGACGCAGAAGGGCCCAGAGAACTCCAGTGCAGGTGCCACTCCTCTCCACTCCTATTTTTCTAATGTTTGGATAGGCAACTATCACTCTGTATGTGTTGTAAAGTAAATTGTAGTAGTCCGAGAGTTGAAGAAAAGAGGCATGATGCTGGAGTTCTAACACAGAAATGTATTTACCATCAGTACAGGACCCAGCACCTGGAGACATGAACCCTCAGTATATTATGATAGTGTTGTCTATCTAGTGCAGTCCAGTCTGGCTATGCTTCTGTTGTAGGGAATATTATGCTTTTGAGGTCGTAGGCCAAGATTACAAAACTGAGCTGGAGGCGAGAGCCCTAGGTACAGCACAGAAATGGAATGTCTCTAACAGTATGAGGTAGAGTTTAGATCAGGCCCATAGACTGTATAATTGAAGCTGACTAAAGGAGTGTGACGTCACCCATGGCTTTCGGTGAAGCTCATCAAGGCTAGCAGTTATAGCGGCAACCAGGGACCATATTTGGAAATCAAAGTGTTCTGTTCTGTTAAACACCTGTAGACTTGGAGTTCCCTACAGGACTCAATGGCGTTCACGCATTACTGTTTTACCTGTGTGTTTTTTCTGCAATACAAAATCAAATTGAAACACCAGAATCTAATGACTTTTACATTTTTTTGGGGTTTTTTTTGAGAATCATTCCATGCCTAGTGGTGGTGACTTCTCGTATGAGCATATGTGGTAGCGAAGGAGCAGAGTGTCAACTCCCGGTGTTTAACCTGTGGCTGGTCAAGTGCAGTCTGGGCTCTCCCAGCACACAGTCTCCAGCATTGGTCTCACTCAGCTGTCTCTCTCTCTCTCCTGCAGGGTTAGATGTGCACAGTGCCAAACTTGGGGTATGTACATTATTTTTGACACTTGTTTTATAAAACTACTGATGGCTGATAGTTTTTACTCTAGGCAGGTTGAGGGCTGAGAATCTGAAGGGTTTCAGTGTGTTAAAAGAGTGTAAGTGAAGTAGATGACCAATTTCAAAAAATAATCTTGTAATGGGTTAACCGTTATATTTTCAATTTTGCTCTTCAGCTTTTAGGACAAATTTGCAAAAACTTCATTAATTTCAAGTAGTTCTTAAGAGATTGTGCCAGGCGTTGAAGTTATGGTTAAGTTACAGTACTTGTGCCCTATTGATTCTCAGCCCCTGTTTTCTGCTTTCTTGATCCATTATTAAGTGCTAGGCAGACAACATAGCATAATATAAGTAAAGCAGACCTACTCTAGTACATGTTGTTTCTCCGTGTTAGCTGGTGAGTACGGGCAGCATGGGCTTTGGAGGATTGCTTCGAGATGTGAAGAACAAGGCAGTGCTTTGCAAACCTTTGACTCTGACCAAGGCCACGTACTGTAAGCCTCACATGCAGAGCAAGCCCCTGCAGACAGGTACTGAGCTGCACCTCCTCTGCCCCACTGCTCATCCTCTGCACTTCCTTTGCTCAACCTCTGCTCCTCTGTTCCTCCTCTTCCCCTCTACTCATCCTCTGTACTTCTGCACCTCCTCTGCTCATCTTCTGCTCATCCTCCGCTCCCTTCACTGCCCCTCTGCTGCTCCTCCCCTGCTCCCCCTTTACTTGTCCTCCACTCCTCCTCTGGTTTGCTTTGCAAACCTTTGACTCTGCCCCTCTGCTGCCCCTCTGCTGCTCCTCCCCTTCTGCCCCTCTGCTTCTCCTCCTCCCCTTCTGCCCCTCTGCTTCTCCTCCACTCTTCCTCTGCTCCTCCCCTGCTCCCCCCCTGCTCTTCCTCTGCTCTTCCTCTGCTTTTCCTCTGCTCTTCCTCTGCTCTCTTCTGGCTCTTGATACAAGCCCTTCTGTGTGCCTTCAGATGTGGACGATGGCTTGAAGAGGGAGTACGTGCCCGTGCCCATCCCGGTGCCCGTGTTTGTCCCGATGCCCATGAACATGTACTCCCAGCTCACACCAGCGCCCCTCTCTCTGCCTCTGCCGGTAACACGCACTGCACTTCCAACTGCTCATCCTGCTGATCACTGGTCAGTCATGTCACCAAAAACATGTTTGCTTCGGTCAGGTTCCTGTGCCTGTGTTTCTGCCCACCAGCCTCCAGGGGGCAGAGCAGATCATCCAGATCCTTCGTGACCCTCAGATGGGCTCAAATGAAAGCAAGCCAGGTACTCGGTCCAGTTGTTCTAAATACCCCATGAAGCTCCTAGCTCCTTAAAGAAGGGGATTATGGAAATCAACTTTTTGGAGCTTTCTACCATGTTATGACATTCCCTCATCAAAAACACGCCTGAAGTTGTTTAAATGTCACCCATACATGTTTGGCTAATCTTGTGATTTCTCCTGGGCCATATCCAAACCCTATTTATGGTTAGCTGTAAGATTTGTCTAATGCTCCACTAGGGATGGGACGATATAAAATTTAGACTCACGGTTATCGTGGCCAAAATAAATCGCGATTCATGATATTATCGTGGCAATTATTAACTTGTAAGCGTTCCGACGGCCCGGGCCTACTGTACAACTCTACAGGAACTTACATGTACTTCTGCTTCACCCACGCAATCTACACATCAAATGAAAGTTACAGCGCTCCTCTTTTCATATATGCAAACAATTTTCACCTGTGATCACCACAGTGCTGACAGGAAAGATGTTTTTTTACAGAAAAGCCAAAAATGTGGATTTGGACTTCACTTACCTTTGAGGCTCTGATTCTGTCAAACATCAACATATTCCACAAAGTCGTTCTCATTCGTTCCTACAGGTCCAGAGAATATAACCCACTGAAGAAATCATGTCCACAAAATAAGTCAGATCCTCCATGTCGAAACTGCTGCAGGAAAGTATTTCACATGCGAAATCTGCTCCGTTACTTTTTTGCATTTCTTTGGTCGATTTCAGGCATAATAAACTTAAGACAGCGCCGACTTTTGCCATGTCTCAATTCACCAAAAAATCACCAAAGTGCCCTTAAGTCGCATTTAAGTCAGGCGGGTACTTCAACCTGCACTTCGAGCAGTACATGGAACAGTGCATGTGACGAGTTGGGACACGGCCTTTGTTTCTCAGTGCTAAACACATGTGTTAGCTTGTGATTGACACCAGTGTTGTCCAATAAGGTGGAGGTTGTGTGTCACTGGAGCCGCAAACAGCGAATCAGTGCTACATGTGACTGAAAGTTTACGCCCCACTCTCCCCCGTGTAGAATCAACCAATCACATCACACACGTTTAGTGACGTTTTCTCCTTACAGCCAATGATCAGCGGAGCACGTGTGTGACATGCCGAGATTTTCCGTAAACAGACGGACTTTACCGAGCGTGCGTGATGCGCGCGCATGTATAATTGAAGCTGATTAAAGGATTGTGACGTCACCCATGGCATTCGGTGAAGCTCATCAAGGCTAGCAGTTATAGCGGCAACCAGGGACCATATTTGGAAATCAAAGTATTCTGTTCTGTTAAACATCTGTAGACTTCGAGTTCCCTACAGGACTCAATGGTGTTCACGCATTACTGTTTTACCTGTGTGTTTTTTCTGCAATACAAAATCAAATTGAAACACCAGAATCTAATGACTTTTACATTTTTTTTTTTTTTTTTTTTGAGAATCATTCTATGCCTAGTGGTGGTGACTTCTCGTATGAGCATATGTGGTAGCAAAGGAGCAGAGTGTCAACTCCCGGTGTTTAACCTGTCAAGTGCAGTCTGGGCTCTCCCAGCACACAGTCTCCAGCATTCTAGGCGCTGTTTTGCTTCTAAACATGATGAAACGGACAAAACAAAGGAAGTACGTGATCGACGACTCTGGATGTTTGTACAAGTTAAACTAGAGACATCTCTGAACCGGAGCGGTTCGTGTCAAAGAGTGAAGATGACTGTGGACTCAGGAGGAGAGGAGCTTATGTTTTGATGGATCAGATGCTGTTCTCGGTCGGTAAGCGTGGTTTATTCTGCTATTGACATGATTGTAGGCAAATATATATTGTGTGTGTTTCTGTAAAATTCTGTTTAGCTAACTAACACACACAATCCACATCAATAATTTGTCACTTACGATGAATATTTTCAGCTCAAGTTTGTCAAACAGTGCAGGATGTTTGTCTCGTAAATGCGCGTGCATGTTGCTCGTGTTTTGCCCTCGGACCCGCAACTTTTTTTCGCCACCAGACTCTGCCACCAGAACAGGCACAGACGCAAAAAGTGTCATTGCTGTGACAGAGCACCCCCTTGTGAGCAAACACCAAAACTAGCATCTAAACGTTGTATTGAAACCAGAAACATGAGGCACTCCAGCGCCGTAAAGACTATGATGATGATGACGATTTTGGAAAAATGCCACGAACTATTTATCGCGGACCGTTTCTATCGCGATTTACGATATTATTGTATATCGTCCCATCCCTACGCTCCACCCACAAGCCTGCGTCACCCATGCTCCTACACGACAGTTGTCCATAAATATACAAAAACGTCATTCAAAACAATACAATATAGTTTTAAATACCTGATGTGATGTACAGTAGTAGTTCATTAATGGAATGCCAGTTTTAATATGATGGTGTTCTGAAGGGGGAGTGACTTTTGACTCTGTGTCAAAAACAAAAGTGAAACTTAAACTATTATTTTAATTTTTTTTCATTTGAATTTAACATATTTAGATTATCATGTTACCCTTTTAGTTTTAAAAATGCTATGGGTTAGCAATTAATATCCCATAGGTGTAAAACACCCCTTGTCTGAATAGTCCGCCAAGTTAGGAAAGAGTTGAAAAGAGAAGCATAGATGCTTCCTTTCATAGCTCTTTTAGCCTAGGAACCTTGTCAGCTTCTTAACAGAGATAAGGAACTATGAGGCATCCCACAATACAGCGTGCATTTCCTCAAAGGCTTCTGAACATGACCAATCTCTGTGCAATGAGTTTGTAATGCATTAAAAGCTTCATTGACCTATAAACTATCTGGATAAACCCAGCTTTATATAAGAATGAAAATAAAAGCTTTTAGTTAATCACACATCACGTATTCTATTTTATTAGACCTTATAATGAGGTGCATGTATTGCAAAGCGTTTTGTGGGTGTTGTGATCAAACAGCTACTTAATAAAAAAAAACTACATGATGAGATTTTTGGCACACAAATATAGCTATTACATTTTAAAAATCTAAATCAGTAAGAGTAGAGAACAAATAAGAGAATGTCTTCAGCAAGCACTAATGTGGGCTGTAGCAGTGAGGCCGTTTCAGTGGACAATAGAGACACAAGCCCCTTACGGCTCAAGCTGGGCCTTGGTGGAGACTGGATTTTGAAGATGGAGGGTAAAATATTTCAGCGCATTCTGAATAGTTCAGATCATAGCTCCTAGCACATGCTCTTAGCCCCTAACTCCTTTATCTTTGAAGCTGCACCATGGGGTCAATCTGACCATCCTAACCTAAATCCTCAATTCATCAGACGTGCCGACAGCTACGTGGCTCTTGTCCTTGTGATGATGTTTAGGGTGACATCAGCTCCCATCGGGAAACGCAGTTTTCTAATGTGGATGTCAGCTTACTTGTTTCTTTTATTAAGGCATTTTAGATGAATACTGTGATTTAAAATGTCCAAGTTATAACATAATGAACTGCAGGTGTCAGATTATAATTATTTAGCAGACACATTCACTTCTTTAGAAATGTATTGATTAACTCACACATGTCACTAATGTTTTTGATGATCTGGTTTCTCTTGAGCTCTAATTATCAGGCTATCATCAGATTTGTCCTAACTAATGATGCGCTCAATGTTTGTATCTGAGATGTGGTTTTCTCAACTTTGGGGGAATAGTTGACAGTTGTGTGTTTTATGTGCTGAGTGTAGATGTGAAACAGGAGCATAGGGAGTGTGACACGGAGCAGTGCGAGGCAGACCTGGACCTGGACCTGGACCTGGAGTCAGACCTCTGCCCTGGTACTTTTTCTCTTTCTGTCACACTCTGTCTCTGTGTGTCTCTCCATGTCTTTTTGTCTCTCTCTGTCAGTCTGTCTCTCTGTGTTTCTTGCTCTATCCATTTGATTTTCTCTCTGTGCCTGTCCCTCTCTCTGTTTGTCATTCTCTCTCTTTCTCTGTGTCTCTCTGTCTCTGTCACATTTGCAAAAATAACTTTAATTGAATGAGGGACTGTGAATGACATCATCACAACAGAACTTTCCTCTTAGGGCTGAACACAATCATTGATTTAACCAACAGACAGTTAGAAAATCAACAATGAAATAGACACTGGCCAATAACAGACATGAATGAACATTAATCAACAATCAAATGGATAACTGTCCCAGAACCATCCCCTGTCCATAGACCCTACTTCTTGACAAAGAAAAGGTTTGAGGAGATCCACTCAAATGGATGGACAGGCTGCAGATTTGTCCAGGACTGGTGAGTATCCATTTTCAGAGCCCACTCAAGACCAAGGGACAGAGGGGACATGGTAGGAGTAGCAGTCATCCAGCCAGGTGAGGGAAGGGGAGGATCCGGGTCCACACAACGGGATCAGGGTATAGGAGGGGCATCTAGGGTCCAGTCATCACTGGGCGGTCAGCAATCAGGCAGCTGAAACAGTTGCACTCCCCCAGAGGGGAGTGGGACAGGGAACAGACATGTTGATATCGATGAACAAGTTACAGGTGAACTGATTAGTGAAAGTTGGAGGAAACGGAGGATAGCAGTCAGGTAGCTTCAGCTTCTTATCATTCTGTGTTTTCCCTCAGAGTCCTGTGCAGGTGTGGGCTCACCTGACCTCCAGGAGTGCACTGATCCTTCCGCTCCATCTGTGGAGGACCAGGACGGTACAAGTCTACTACCACAGCCCATTAAACTGGTATGTGACCATCTATTGCAGGGTGGGGTAGGGCCATATCTTTATCACTCAGTTATCGAAATAATACAAAATTAGAAAGCAATTGATGCTACAGCTGGTATTGAAACTACTTATTCATTTTAGGGGTAGGGTTAAGTATTGATACAAAAAAAGTCAGATCAACCAGACAGAAAATTATTTTTCTTGAATAGCTTTAGAATGATCTGGGCCGTTTCAGAACAATAAGACCACATGGACTAGTATACGCCCATGGACCACTATGGGACCTACCTGTACGACTGAGGGATTACACAGATATAAGGCCACATGGCAATATAAAAATAAGTACTACTGTTTAAATGGTAAATGGTCACATTTTTATGGAGCGCTTTTCTATCTTCAAGGCACTCAAACCGCTTTACATCAAGGAACCACTCACCCATTCACATTCACACCCCAATGTATGCAGACACTGGTGTGTGAATGTGGTGTTTGTACATTCACACACCAGTGTACGTAGACACTAGTGTGTGAATGGACCAATGATATTTATGTTGAAAGCGGGTACCTGAACTGAGCTCTTGTTGAATGTTGAAATGGAGAGATTTTTTTTTTTTTTTTTTTTTTTTTTAATCATTGTGGTATCAGAATCTGGGTTGAGTATCCTTAGTTTTTCTTGAGTTTTTCTTTGTAACGAAATGGAGTTTGACATTTTTGTATCATAACAACACTATAGTAGGCTATATGTGCAGCAGTCCATTGTTGATCTGGGGCTGGGTCGCAGAAGCCAGGGGCAGAGAAGTAGAGGACTATATAATTAACATTAAAGTTACATCACTTCAAAAATACAACCTTTACCCCTTTTAAATACCTTTGCCTTTAAAAAAGAAAAAAAAAAGAAATTACAGCATTTTGCATAGTTACAAATGACAAATTATTGAATTAATACTTGTCCAGTAGATCTATCCCTGGAATTTCTGTGCTCCTTTACATTTGGCTCTCACAGTCAGAATGCCAAATATAGAACTCGGCTCCAAATTCGCCTGCTAGCCTCGATTGGCTTCATGTGGCTGGAGCTGAAAGCTATGGGCAATGTCACACTCCCTTAATCCACTAATTCATACAGTCTATGGTTACTTTACATAAAAAACAAAGCGAGAAAGTTGACTCTGAATGTTAGCTGCATGACTTGGCCAAATTTGCTGCTTCCACTCCAGAAATCCTTTCTTTGTCATTATTATTATCTGTGTTTAAGCTGCTCTAGACGTTAGCTGTAGCATTTATCTTCGCTCTCTTCGCCTGACCTCCCTCACCCATGAGATGAGAACCAGCTGAGGTGTGCATGCCAATAATGTCACAGTAATCAATGTTCATATCACTTACCACAATTACACTGGTATTTCAAAATTTGTATTGGTGCCAGCTCTGAGATGCTAGTGTTTTGCAGAGGAGTAAGAAGCGGGCAGTGGAGGGCTTTGCACCGCGCTCCAGGCTGCCCCTGAAGAGCCGCTACGGCCTCAGCGCCTGGAGACGCTGGTCTCAGGCCATTCCCAACCCATCAGCAGAGACCAAAGACTCCAAACCAGGTTAGTGCCACACCTCTTCTGGTTTACCTCATCCATTGCAGAGGAATCAATTAAAGCCATATGCAGCCATCATGAGGAGGGATAGTTTAGACGACTGTACATCATGAGCAGGGGGTAGTTTAGGACTACATCCTGATGAGCGGGGTAGGTTAGGATGACTGTACGTCATGAGGTGAGGGTAGTTTAGGACTGTACATCCTGAGGAGGGGTTAGTTTTAGGAGGACTGTACATCATGAGAAGGGGGTAGATTAGGAGGACTGTACATCATGGAGGAGGGGTAGTTTAGATGACTGTACAATAAGGAGGGGGTAGTTTAGGACGACATCATGATGAGGGGGTAAGTTAAGAGGACTCTACATCATGAGGGGTAGTTTAGATGACTGTGCATCATGGGGAGGGGTTAGTTTTAGGAGGACTGTACATCATGAGAAGGGGGTAATTAGGGAGACTGTGCATCATGAGGGGGTGGCTTAGGGCTGTACATCATGAGGAGGGGTAGTTAAGATAAGATATGCCTTTATTAGTCCCACAGTGGGGAAATTCCAGTATTGCACCGCACAGTTAAAGAACAGAAGGAAAATGGTACATGCATTAAAACAAGATAATGGATAAATGGCTTAAAATTATTTTAAAAATAGACTTAAAAATAAACTAAAAGTAAACTCTAATGTAACATCTCCGTAAAGTGACTTGAGTATTGAGTTTAGGACTGTACATCATCAGGTAGGAGTAGTTTAAGATTACATCATGAGGAGGGGTTAGTTTAGGACAGTGCTTCTCAAATAGTGGGGCCCGCCCAGTTAGGGGGGCTCGGTGCGATGCCGGGGGGGTGCGAATGACCCCGGGGATCATGATTTTCTTTTTTGCCGTACTAGAAAATTTTAATTGCACATCCACTACAGTAGATGACAGTTGCGCTCTCATTGTTAGTGTGAGTATTGACTCTAGGCCATAGAATTAATATTATGTATGCGCGCACACGCAAAGGGTTTGCGTGCGTACACATTAAAGAGCAGGAGATGGTGAACAGAGAGAACAACCCCCGCAAGAGGAGAGGCGTCGGGTCCTATCGTCACCGATAGACTTGCGGTTGTGGACTTTCCATCACCCTAACTCCGCAACCAACTCTCAACGTCTCAAAGCAAAGGCACGAGGCTCTTTAGATATTTTATCGTCATTAATCTGCCTCTGTTGTCCCTTGAAGATGACGAATGAGAGCGCAAGAGCTGCGAGGATTTTCCCAGTCGCTTACTCAATGCATCAAAAAAAAAAAAAGGATGGATAAGTAAAGTAGAGGTAGTTGTGTGAAAAAATGCAGTATAGTCTGATACTTCCTTTAACATGATTTTTATGGATAAAAAAAGAATAAAAGTCTAGGTGAGCTGTACTGGTCTATAGTGAGCTCAGTCCTTAAAGGGTTAAGCGAAAACAACAAATATTGCCAACAATCATCCCGTTTTGTTAATGTCACTTTAGGAAACCAGTGAGCACTGGAAGTAATTTTTTGTTGTAAGTTGATCTGTACTTATGTATTTTTTTGTTTTGTTGTTATATAGTACTTACAACAATTTTATTGACAAATTGTACTATTATAGTTGCGGCTGAGAGTAGGGGGGGGTGCGAAAGTTTTTCTTCTTCATAGGGGGGGGCATAACGGAAAATAATTGAGAAGCACTGGTTTAGGAGGAGTGTGTATTATGAGAAAGGGGTAGTTTAGGAGAACTGTACATCAATAGGAGGGGTCGTTTAGGAGGACTACAACATAAATAGGGGATAGTTTAGGACTGTGCGTCATGAGGAGGGGCTAGATTAGGGCTGTATATCATGAGGAGGGGGTGGTTTAGGAGGACTACAACATGAGGAGAAGGTAGTTTAAGGGGGCTGACTGACTGTCCATGTGGTTAGAGTGCAGCAGCAGATCCAGCCTCCTGGAGCTGTCGTCTGAGCAGCTGAGCGTTGCTCTGTGCTCCTTTGTGAGGGAGGTGTGCCGGCCCAGCGGGGAGCGCTACAGCCCAGACAGCATCCTGTACCTCTGCCTGGGCCTTCAGCAGGTAGGTGCCTCTGCTCTGTCTGGAACAGTGGGAAATTTCATACATATTTCCCAATTAGAGTACTCTAATTTCATGTTATATTCTCTTATAACTTTTGGCAATGTGGAAAGAACCCCACACACAACCATGCAAAGAGAGGACGGTAGAGTTTCTAAGGCGATGCCGGAGTGGGGCACTGGCATTCTGGAGTTTTTGCATTCCAGTCTTTGCTTTTGAAAATTAAATACAAAATTTGTCTTTGACACCCTCATTTTGTTTTTATTTTGTATTTAATGTTATATATTTAAAAATTAATTGACAGTATTTGCTTAAAATGAATAGACATTTGCTAAAGTCTTAAGGCACGCTGTTTACAAGATGCAATACAGGATTCCTTTTTAAAATTAGACTCAAAATCAGTTTGGATGAGTTAACATTGTATCATTAGAAACAGTAGTGCTAATAGTATGAGTCACATTAAAAATGTAAATGAGAAAAGAATAGCCTATAGGTGATCTTTGACGTTGCCCACTGGGGAGAGACGGCGAGCTGGTGTGGGCTTGCTCATTGCTCAGCCGCCTTGTGTTGGAGTTCACCCCTGTGGACGAGAGGGTCGCGTCCCTGCGCCTTTGGGTCGGGGACAGGTCTCTCACTGTTGTGTCGGCCTACAGGCCAAACAGCAGTGCAGAGTACCTGGCCTTCTTGGAGTCCTTGGCAGGGGTACTAGACAGTCCACTGACCTTGCACTCCATTGTTCTCCTGGGGAACTTCAACATGGGCCACGACAGTGACACTTGGAGGGCTGTGATTGGGAAGAACGGCCTCCCAGATCTGAACCCGAGCGGTGTTCTGTTATTGGACTTCTGTGCTAGCCACAGTTTGTCCATAACGAACACCATGTTCGAGCACAAGTGCACTTGGCACCAGGATATCCTAGGCCGGAGGTTGATGATCGACTTTGTTGTTGTGTCATCTGACCTCCGGCCACGCGTCTTGGACACTCGGGTGAAGAGAGGGGTAGAGCTGTCAACCAATCACCACCTGGTGATGAATATGATCCTCTGGCAGAGGAGGAATCCGGACATACCTGGCAGGCCCAAGTGTACTGTGAGGGTCTGTTGGGAATGTCTGGCAGAGCCCTCTGTTAGGGGGGAAATCTTCAAATCACACCTCCGGGAGAGTTTCTCTCTGATCCCAGGGGAGGTTGGGGACATGGACTCTGAGTGGGCCACGTTCTTCACCTCTTTTGTCGATGCGGCTGCTTGTAGCTGTGGTTGTAAGGTCTGTGGTGATTGTCGCGGTGGCAACCCCCGAACCTGGTGGTGGACACTGGAAGTAAGGGATGCCGTCAGGCTGAAGAAGGAATCCTATCGAGTCTTGTTGGCTTGTGTGACTCCTGAGGCAGTCGACGAGTACCGGCGGGCCAAGTGTGCCACAGCCTGTGCTGTCGCATTGGCAAAAACTCAGGGTTGGGAAGAGTTTGGGGAGGGCATGGAGGAGGACTATCGGGCAGCCTCAAAGAGATTCTGGCAAACCGTCCAACGCCTCAGGAAGGGGAAGCAGTGCTTCACCAACACTGTTTACAGCAGTGGTCCCCAACCTTTTTCTCACCGCGGACCGGTCAACGTTTGTCAATTTTACTGCGGCCCGGGGGTGGGGAGGGGTCACGCTCTCGTAATCGCTATCGTAACGTTTATGTTAAACCTTTCCTGTTTCGGTCCCCTGACCGTGGTCGGTAAACACAGGTTCTTTACCTCAAAGTTGTTTGGGGTGTGGTGCGAGCTGAAAGACCCCAGCCTGTTGCTCAAGAGTTGGCTGCTTTATTGTCTCTACTGCACCGTAATTACACATCAGTTCCACCGTCTTTTTCCAGGTACCACTCCAGACTCACACACGTCACTTCTTCGCTCAACCACACGCTACATGCATGCGCATGTCACCTCTCACTCACGCTCACGCTCCACACTGAACTAAAGCACAGAGGAGCTTTCAAAAGATTCAGATACGCCACAAATACATTTATAAAGTGTTATTTTCATGAACATTTCAAACATTTCAGAATATGGAGTCAATGTCAAGAAACCTCAATATTTCACATAGAGCTGTTTTTCCTTTAGCTTCTGCATGTTTGTGCCCACTAAGACTCACAAGGTCTCCTCCTCTCCTCTCTCCTCTCCCCTTTGCCCTGACGCGCTCTGACTGTTGTTGTTGTGTAAACTCGCCATTATATCAAATGGATTTATGTGGCGATTTCCTATCAGGATTTTCATTATATATCTACGGACGAGCTTATTAGCGTGTCATGAGGAGCGGGCAAAAGTTACTTCCGAGAAAATGCGGTCGCTGATAAATTATTTACTTTTTTGTGCGGCCCGGTAGCAAATGCGTCACGGTCCGGTACCGGTCCCCGGCCCGGTGGTTGGGGACCACTGGTTTACAGTGTGGACGGAGGTCTGCTGAAGTCAACATCAGCAACATCATGTGGTGGTTAGGGACAGTACCGCTGGACTGGCAAACCGGGGGTGCGGGTCAATCTGTATAAGAAGGGGGACCAGAGGGTGTGTTCCAATTGCAGGGGAATCACACTCATCAGCCTTCCTGGAAAGGTCTATTCCAGATTACTGGAGAGGAGAATCTGACCGATAGTTGAACCTTGGATTCAGAGGGAGCAGTGTGGTTTTCTTCCCGGTCGTGGAACTCTGGACCAGCTCTATACTCTCCATCGGGTGCTCAAGGGTTCATGGAGAAAGCATTCAACCGTGTCCCTCATGGTGTCCTATGTTGTTCGCGGCTTTTTGCTAAGGGCTGTCCGTTCCCTGTATGACTGGAGCAGGAGCTGTGTTTGCATTACCGGCATCTGCTGTTTGCAGATGATGTTGTCCTGATGGCTTCATCGAGCCAGTAGGCACTGGGGCGGTTTGCAGCCGAGTGTGAAGCGGCTGGGATGAGAATCACCTCCGCCATGGTTCTCAACCGGAAAAAGGTGGCTTGCCCTCTCCGGTGAGTGGGGAGTCTCTGCCTCAAGTGGAGGAGTTCAGTTATCTCGGGGTCTTGTTCACGAGTGACGGAAGGATGGAACGTGAGATTGACAGGCGGATCGGTGCAGCGTCTGCAGTGATGCGGTCGCTGTATCGGTCTGTTGTGGTAAAGAAGTGGAAGAAGTATAGCCGCTACTCCTACACGTAAGAGTAGCCAGCTGAGGTGGCGCCTCCCTCGGGAGGTGTTCTGGGCATGTCTCACCGGGAGGAGACCCCGGGGAAGACCCAGAACACGCTGGAGGGACTATGTCTCTCGGCTGACCTGGGAATGCCTTGGGGTCCCACCGGAGGAGCTGGAGGACTGGAGGTCTGGGGTGATGGAAGTCTGGGAGTCCCTGCTTAGACTGCTGCTCCCACGACCCGGTTCCAGATGAGTGGAAGAAGATGGATGGATGATCTTAGCTAATCCTCACATTTGACACTTAAGTATTTACAGTTTGTATTCTATTATAACAATAAAACCTAAGAATATCAACCATCTATGTTGCAAACTTCACGAATTGCAGAGAAAAATTGTGCAGTCTTGGGCCCCAATGACTCTGTTGATGACACCCACATCTACTCATCCACTCCCCCCTAAAATGGCCGCTGGTTTTTATTGTTCTGAGATGGAAGAGACCATGCTTTTAACAAACTGAAAAACTATAACAAAAAAGGAGATGGTAGAAATTAATCCCCTTTTTCTCTTTCCTAAATAAATGTCTCAAATCATGTATGCTTTGTTCTGTCAGTGAGAGCAGTCCTATTATTATAGAGGCACTTTAGGGGGGAACTAAAGTTTGGAGCTTGGAGCAGTGGTAGGAAGGAGATTAAAGTGGCACTTCCTGTTGAGCAACAGCACATGTCAAACATAGAGCTATGTCACATGCCTGCATGGATCTGTGCATTTTTTGATACACAGAGGATTCAGCTATTCAGAGTACCTACTCTGTAACATGTACGTATGCACTGTGTCTTTTCTGTCACTTTGACTTGGTTGTGTTAGCTTCGTAACCTCTTTAACTAATCGTGTCCAGTGATTAGAACATTTTGCTGTTCACATCCTGAGATCTGTGCTGACTACTGAAATATGAGGACACATGGAATATAATTTATAAACTGGTGGAAAGTAACTATTTACAAATACTCACATTTATTGTCTTTGAGATTTTTGGGGTAATTGTACATTTTGAGTAGATTTTTAAACTTGTACATATAGTTGAGTATAATTCTAGCTATGTAATAGTATTTAGGTTTTTTGTTTTAATTATATAAAGTTACTAAAGTGTTTTGAGTATAAATGTCACCTATGATCTTTACTGATTAATACGTAGTTACTTCTTAATGCTGTGGTATTGACATAAAGTATCATTTGCAATTTTTTTTCAGCTTGTATTTAGGCTATGGAGGCCCGCCATAGTCTCCTCTTATTAATGGGAGACACTGAGTATACTGCCGATATGTATTGTAATATGTACTTGTGCTCCTGTGTCCATGTAGCACCTTCACTCCAAAGGCCGAGCAGACGACTTGTTTGGAGACGCTTGCTATCAGCCGTTTGTGGAGGAACTAAGCCAGGTCCTGAGGAGTTGGCAGCCCCATGTTCTTCCCGATGGTCAGTACCATCTCTGCTCTTCACCTCTGTGTGGGAGTAGGCCTGTCACTATAAATACTATATCAACTTATCATTCAATAAATACTGTATTTTTCGGACTACAAGCTGCTACTTTTTTCCAATTTTTAACCGCTGCGACTTATGGTGCCGTGCGGCTTATGGTGCAGTGCGGCTTATAATTTTTTTTTCCCGTGGCACTAAAAACATTTTGCCCAGCAACAGTAGATCTGTCTGCTTGTCACTCGCTGTCAGTGACTAATTTCTTACAGTGGTTTGGTTTATTGCGGGGGTTAGTATAAACGAAATCAGTGAAGTAGAAAACTTTTTTTACCTTTTTTTTTTTTTTTTTTTTTTTTTTTTTTTACAATCATAGGCGGAAATCACGGGGGGACGGGGGTCCTCCCCTGTTACTGTCCCCCTCTGCCCTTGCATTTAAGGCTTTATGACAAATGGTAAATTATGGTAAAACCTAATTATATATACAGTATCCACACAGTTGACTGAATAAGTCTGAAAACATTGGTTTAGTCATTTGCTTCGCGACGTGCACGCGGGCGCCAGGGCTGTACATTTGTGTCATTTTTTTTTGCAGCACCAAGGAGAGAAAATCTGCGAAAATGTTTATCTAATGCCAATAAAGCCTCATTGTATCATCCAGAAATTCAGTTTGTTACTTTATGTAAAACGTCACGTGTCACAGTAATGTCCACACACGGGAGAAAAGGAGAAAAGGAGAGAGGAGATTAGGTCAGAGTTGCCAAACACGGAGTAAGTTACTAAACTTAGTTTGCCGAATATAATGTTAAGACTTTGAAGAGTGAATATATATATAACTTAATGTCGTAGGCACGGGACCATAAAAAGGAAGGAGGAGCAGATCTTTACAAAACTTTAACGACACTCCGTCTTATGCAAGTCACAAGTTGGTTTAGAAACTTAGGACAAAACCAGAGGGAAACGATGAGTTTACGCTTGATACGAACAATATCTGAACTGATGCTTCTGGACAGTCAGTGTGACTGAGATAAAACAAATACTGCACCTGAATGAACAGCATCTCGGGTCACAACACAAGACACAATTGTCCCTGCGCCAACAAACGCACCACTCACGTTTTACCACTGGGTTTAATGTTTGTGCTAAGCGCAGTGTGTTTTCTTACCGGGAACAGAAGAAACTGCAGCCTCCGCGCGTAAAGTTGAAACCAAACACATAATATGAACCAAACTCCGCCAATAAACTCCTCCTCTGTCTTTAGGTAAAGGTGTAATTCCAGGTAAATGTGGTGTATCCATGTGGAGCGCGTGCGTAAAACTCCATAATCCTCCTTCACTCAGGTGACCCCACAGGAAAATCTAAATCTAGTAATTTATCAAAACAAAAAGCATGTGCTCCACAGCGCTGCATTTGTTATTAATCCCAGAAGAGAAAACAAACGTGACATTTAAGCGCGTCCACGTGAGCTTCAGCTGTACGTGCGCTTGTTCCTTTGCGCGTTATTATTTAGTTTATATAGTTTATATTTATAGTTTTTGTTTATTGTTACATATTATACATTTTCTTCAGCAATGCCTAAAAAATTGTTATTGTGACAGGCCTTTGTGGTAGCTGTCCAGTGATTAGAACCTTTTGCTGTTCACATCCTGAACTCTTGTGATTGCAAAGGAAAATCTGAGGACAACCCCAACCCTGTCACAATAATTATGCTACTGGCGTTAATAAATATGACAATTGTTATGTGCTAAATTGTAGAGGTGAGTAGTACTTTTTCCAGCACTACATACTGTTGTTACGTCAATAAAACTATTATCCAAGTTGGTAGTAGTCTTGAGTAAAAAGTATAGACTTACTCATAGTGGAAAGAGCCACAAGTGACCAAATAATTTCATACTGTCAACAAAAGCTTTTAACATTTGCTTTCTTGCACTGCTCCTTCAGATTTGTCCCATTTTTGTCTATCCTTTGAAAACATCAGATGTTCCGTCCAGCAAATTACATTCATTTTCAGTATTTGTCAAATTTGTTTTAGTTGTTTTATTTAGATTATTAGGATTTATATGGGACAGCAGCAGAAAGGAGTTGGAGAGTGAGTTAGCGGAAGCTTTGGTAGCTTTTGCTCTCTATGTAAAAGGCAGTTTAAACTCATTATTCGCAAGTTTAATCTGTCTTTATGCAGAAAATAGCAAAACCAGCTATTTAAAAAAACAAACCTTACAATTATATTTGTGTATATGTTTATGTGTGTGTAGATATATATAAATATATAAATATAATATAATTTAAAAGTCCTGTCTATTGGCAGGACATGTCTTTAGTCGGCCAAGAATTTTAGTCAACTAAAACCATACCCATAAATTTGTCTATGTGGTCTTGTACTGTTCAAGATTATACTGAAGCTATTCAGGAAAGGTCCTGTGAATGGGACTTTTTTTTGTGCCGAAACCTGCTCAAATCTAGTTTCGATACTAGTTTCAGTATACATTAGTATCTGATTTTCAATACTTTTGACATGAAGTGGTTCTCGGTGTTAATATTTATTTTATTTTCAGTCAAATAATTTCCTCCAAAATGTGTTACTGAGACAGTCTTCTCCCTGTGAGATGGTGACTAACTCTGAGCTGTGTGTTTTAGGGTCCGTGTGGGGCCGTGTAGATGAGCAGGCCCTGTGGAGCAGCCGGCTCCTGGGGGCCCACTCCCCGGCCTCGCTGCTCCGCTCCCTGCTTTACCTCAACACTAAGTATCTGGGAGCCCGCAGCGTGGAGCAACACTTGAAGCTATCGTTCAGCCGGATCTACACGAGGACCCAAGTCCAGTCCCAGTCCGAGTCCGAGTCCCAGTCCGAGTCCCAGTCCCAGTCCCAGTCCGAGTCCCAGTCCCAGTCCGAGCCCCAGTCCGAGCCCCAGTCCGAGCCCCAGTCCCAGTCCGAGCCCCAGTCCGAGCCCCAGTCCGAGTCCCAGTCCGAGTCCCAGTCCGAGTCCCAGTCCGAGTCCCAGTCCAAGTCCAGCCCCAGTCCCTACGTGCCTTCAGCCTCTCAGGACCCACACGGTACATAGGTCTTTAGCACACAGACACATGTAGGTAGAGATGGGAGATGTAATGATATCTCTTAAACTTAAGGCTACAAATTTCTAATCAGATCTGCCAAAAGATCTGATTAGAAAATGTAAAAAAAAAACTAAAAAAAAACTGGTGTGTGTGTAATTTTTAAATAAGGCTATTAAGTGACTTTTTGTTGGAGTTTTCCACCTACACCAGAACATTTAAAGGCCCATTCCTAGACTGTAATATATAGATGGACATAGCTAGCCCACTAACCACCATGTTCCAAATAGGAAGTGAGCGTGATTTGGCTCCATTGGACACCTCTCTCTAACTGCTGCTGTCAGGCTCATCATTTTAGTCTTAAAATCAGGCATGGTTAGAGATAAGTATCTATATTTTATTTGGAATTTCCCCACTGTGGGACTAATAAAGGCATATCTTATTTGTAATTTTTGAGACACGCTTTACGATTGTAATGAGATTAGTGATTCGCACCTTGCCACGTAACAATTGGGGAGGGAGTACCCCCAGCCGAGGAGTGTTTCGATTACAAACGGCCCAGCCACTTTTGGCATGACACATGTCTAGTAAGACACACCCAAAGTCGTGACGTGTCCTGCGCCACCATGAGGCACAGGACAGCCATAAAAACACCGGTGCTGCAGGAGCATCAACAGAGCTCAACAGTGGCACAACAATGAGCTCATGAGGATTGGGAGTGGATACACTTCCACGCAGTCATTGGAGGACCAGCAGCATGCCAGTAGCGGCACACGTGACATTTCTTTAACAATGATCATTAAGATGGCAAAAACAGATATAAACATAAAATAGTTTCTCACCAGATGCTGACTTGAACTTGTGATATCCCACCATGTTTCCAGTAATGGCTACTTATCAGTTGAGCTGATACGCTTCAAAAAACTGACCTAGGCAGCTGTTTCCGGTATATTTGCAGTGTATAATGCAACTGGTACTACCAGACCCCAATGCATTAAATAAAGAGGGGTTAAAACGTGGTGTAGAAGTGGCGATACATGAAATCAATGCAAAAAAAGACGATAAACCCGAATTAGTTTAGTGTTTATGCTAGCTTTAGCCTTGTCTCTCACTGCCACAAACTTGAAATACTGAATGTCTTTTTGTGATTTGGTGAGAACAGCCTTATGAGAGTATAATTTAGGTATGATTTATATTTTAAGTTAATTTAAGTTGTATTGAGGTTCAGTGGTAGAGCCCTACCACTGGACCTGGAACCATACCCGGAGCATGGAAATGCCACTTGGGTGGAGTTGCTGCTGGTCCTCCATTCACTGTGCAGGGTATGACTAGCACTAACCCTGCGCCCAGTCTCAAGTCCCAAGCGTTCCGAACCCCTTTGGAAGGTAGCACCTCCTACACAATGAAACGGAGAAATGGATTTTTGTTCATATAAACCTAATCGATCCACCTAAACTGTACATAATAAAAATATTCAGGAATGAGAATATGATTGAATCAATTTCCGCAAAAGTAAGATAATAAATTACAATTTATAAATGTATTGAGATTTAATATCTTTAGACATCAGAGCATAAAATAGGTCAATAAGAAGTAATCTGTTTTGGGTGCACACTGCTGTAACTGGTTAGATAAAATGGATCTATTGTCTGTTTGCTCAGGAGGTGCATATGATCTACTGTGTTCTGTTTTTGTGTCCAGTGATTAGAACCTTTTGCTGTTCACATCCTGATATCCATGCTGACTGTAAAAATATGAGGACACATATTTCTTAATGTCAATATTTGTTTCAGATTTGAATGTGGTAGACAGACTTATTGACTATGGTGTTTCCAGGACAAAACCAGTCCAGGAAAAGAAAGCTGGAGGAGGAGGAGGAAGGCTCAGAGCTGCTGAGCAGTGTGACGGCGCGCGAACGGGGCCTCTATCAGCTCTACAGGGACAAATGGTGAGCTCCACTCAGACACATCTATATGCTGTTGTTTGTGGTCACAGGCAGTAGCAGAGACCTCCAACTAGTTTAATATTTGCAATAATTTTTATATGTATATTTGTCAATGTATTCAAAAGATGCAATGGTCAATTGTAAAGTTGCTGTTAGTCAAAATGATCAACAACATAGATTAGATTTTAGAAGTGCATCTGGTTCTTGTGAGTAAACACTGAAATATTAACCGACACATGATTTTGGGTGTCTTTTAAAATCTGTGACATGCACTCAAAACTCATTTAGATTTTTATTTTTTTTTTCAGGAAAAAAAAACTGTCATTTGTGATAGCAATATTTAAAAACAGAAAATTCAATTGGATTGGATTTTCCTTAACCTGACTGTGTTTGTGCTTTTGTGTCCAGCCCAGCGTCAGTGAGGGAGAGCCTGGATGTTCTGTACCTGCTACCGGACCCACAAGCCTCTCCGGAGGGACTGTGGTTCAGCACGAGCCCCCTCCAAGCCCTGGCTCTGGAGAACCTCCTAACCACTGCCCTGGTGGTGCAGGAGCTCCATATGGAGTCATCTCAGCAGGAGGACAGGGTGCTACAGGAGGACCGGTCACAGGCAACCAATGGAGAGTAGCTCCTGTTTGCAAAAGTCTTCTTCCCACGTCCTCATTTGGATGGCTGGATCACTCAAGGACAGAACAGAGAGCTAAACTCAACACTCCTCTGAACACTGACACATGCACAGACTGAGAGCATGGTCCCGCAGCATGGCTCTCATCATAGCTGCATCCCTCTGCAGGCCTTCACTGCGGCTATACAGCACGTTTGGACATTGTCTGATGTTTGGATCAGGATTTGGTCTGTCCACAGCAATGTCAGCCTCTTTGGTCCAGTGCTGTGGTAAATGTTTGAAATGTTGGACTTAGATTCTACTGTACAATTACAAGGGTCAAGGATGAACGATGTGGAGAGTGGACGTGGACGTAGGCGGGTGAAGGCCGGACCTGCGCTCTGCTGCTACTTTCACATTGCACCTTCAGCTGATGGTCAGCTCTCTCAAACCAGACTCACCAGCGCCACCTGTCTGTCCTCTTCAGAAGCCTGCATCAGTCTCTCACAACACTTGTTACAATACAGGCTATTTTATTTCAGTTGTTTAAAAATGTGATGAATATGCCTCTTTCTATTACATATAAGGAATGGAAAAGTAAGGTTCATAAACAATTTCCCATTTGCGTATGGGTGAGTTTTACCAACATACCTGCAGATTTCTTCAACACTTAATTTTCTTATTCTAAAGGTCTGGGCCAAAACACGGTGCCACAAGAGACTGAGAATGGCTTTGTAACTGATTCTGTCTTGTAGCACCCTGCCTCTGGTTTGCCCTGATAGTTATAGTAATAGATAGGCCTATCCGATAAAAGCCACTCCACGCAAGTCTCTTGCCGCATGAAACACCATTGATCGTGGGCAGAGGGTACAATCTTAGCTTTGTTTAATACACTACGGTTTGAGTGGAAATGGCCTCACAGCTGGAGGTGTCTGGGAAGAGGGAGGTCTGTGCAGCTGTCTTTTTTTACTGTGTTGGAGCCAACCTGGGTACAGCTTCCACAACTGTTCACCTTTCATACTTTATGAGTTAAGAATTTGTCTTTTTTGTTTTAATAAATCTTTAAATCAATATGTTGATGCCACTTGATTTTTGCCCAGTTCTTAAACATGTTTAGACAAATAAAAGGTTGGTTTTAAGAGTGCAGAGAAACTGTGCCAAACAAGCTATGGTTAATGAAAGGGTTAAATATGAAACCAGTACGCATTTTATACATAAGATTACAACACTCAGTTGTCAATATATTATGAAATCTTAGATTTATGAATCTTTTTGGAATGTTTTGGTAGGTCCCGAGTGTACAGACGGTAAATGTGTGTAGTCTGACGGCAAACGCTCCTACTGGATCAGAGGGTTAGGGAAGTAACTTCGCCGTTTGACTGATCTGAGGAGGATCCAGCTGTGTGAACGGATTTATAAAGAGGAATGACAATTCAACACATTCAGCTTGTGCAGGTTATGCCTGTATTGAATATCCATTGCTAAATCACACTTTATCACACTAAACACACGCAGCGCCGCCCCAGCCTATAAATGCAGCTGCCCCGAGGCCAGCAGAGGGCCTCCAAGAGCCCATACATTTATATTGAAACTAATATATCACATTTTATTGGACACAGGGCTTATGTATTTGCAGCAGCCTAACTATCCCTCTCAAACGATAACATGTGTTTTATATCTATAGCAGCAAAATATCTATTGCTGCTACATTTGTTTTTGTGCCGGGCAGAGGCGAGGGCAGCTATGTAGTTACACTGGTGCAAGGACCTTTATAATGTAAATGTAAGCCCAGTGTCGCCAACTGGAACACATTAAAATCTTAGAAAGAAAGAAAAAATGTCTACAATTTTATAAGGAAAAAAAAAAAGAAAGTGCTGTTCTTTCAGTCTACGGCCAAAAAAAAAAAAAAAACACAAAAAAAAAAAAACAACACAAAAAACTACAAATTCAAATGGTTAGTCTTGTTGCCCAAAAAACCTGTATATAAAAGAAGACAGACATTTATGGAAGCTGCGTTTAAACGTAGGTTCAAATATCAACTATGCGAGTACAGCTGTCTGACCCTCCCTCTACCACACAAGTGAGTTGTGCCAGGTTTAAATTGATGGGGGGAATAAAAATTTAAAACAAATCAAACGCTGTAAACATTGAAATGCTCAGCCAACCAATCCATTCTACTAATTCTGACAAAAACAAGTAGGCCTGCAAAATTCAAATTAAAAAGAGTTTTGTTTCACAAATACATAATTTATTATTGACTGTAAACTGTAAACCACTGAAAATTGAAAACATGTGGAGTAAGGATTTGGATGCAGTATTGGAGAATGACAACTGGAAAATAATATGTAATACAATTACTTATTCAGCAAATATTGCACTTTAACTTTTTACATACATATTGCACCCAAAAAGAGGACCTGATGAAACTCACCTCTTCTCCATATTATGATTTATCCACATGTTTTGAGATTGTAAAGATGTCAATATATTTTTGGAATTTGCCATAGACCACCAGAATTGGCAACTGCGCCACTGGCGTCCTGTGCTCTTCACCAATGAGAGCAGGTTCAACCTGAACACATGCGACAGACGTGAAAGGGTCTGGAGGCACCGCAGAAAACATCATGCTGCCTGCAACATCACTGAGCATGACCGGTTTGGTGGTGGGTCAGTGATGGTCTGGGGAGGCATATCTCTAGAAGGACGCACAGACCTCTACAGGTTAGATAATGGCACCCTGACTGCCATTATTATAGGGATGAAATCCTTGGACCAATTGTCAGACCCTATGCTGGTACAGTGGGACCTGGGTTCCTCCTGATGCACGACAATGCCCGACCTCATGTGGCCAGAGTATGCTGGCAGTTCCTGGAGGATGACGGTACTGATACCACTGACTGGTCCTCACGTTTACCTGACCTCAACCCAATAGAACACCTCTGGGACATTATGTTTCGGTCCATCTGGAGCCGCCAGGTTGCTCCTCAAATTGTTCAAGACTGCCTCCGTTGGAGCATGCCCCGCCGTTGTCAGGGATGCATAAAAGCACGTGGGGGCCCCACTAGCTCCGGAGTATCATTTTGAGTTGCTATGATGACATTTTGGAAAAATAGACCCATCTGCTGTATCATGTTTTCAGTTACATTCAGTTACATTAATTCATAAGGAGCATTTCTGTATTTTTGGTTGAAACGTCCGGCTCTACTACATCTCTACTGACCCCTAGAGGCGAAGCGCTGAAGAATCATCTTCCATGCATGCGCAGGTTGAGTCTAACGTCAACAGCTGGGTCCCAGTTCAACAGCTGCATCCTTCGAAGGACCCGGCCGAAGAAGGCTGCTCCTCTGTGCAGCCTCCGTGGACCGCAAAGTGTGTGCCGAAACGGGACAGGTGTAGCCCACGGAGCCGCACACACCGCCCAGCAACCAGGACACGCTGCTTCTAGTGATCAAATACTAGGAAAATGAGCCTAATATATTATAATAAATCTCATCTAAACCTTATGACAATTTGACAATGTTCTTGTGATTAAATAGCCTAATACTTTTGTTGAAACTGTACATTTCTTAAAGCACCATTATGACATTGATAAGAGAACACATACATGGTAAAGAGGTGTTAGGTCAGTTTATAAAGAAAGATCTCTCTTTGAGTAAAGATAACTTTTTGTACAATCAGAAGGAACTTCTGGAAATGCTTTGTCAATAATGTGAATAGTCAAACATTAAAAACTTTGAACAAACAAAACACATGAATATGCTACTTTAAAAAAATAGGTGTATGTCAATAATCTACTCTCAATTTGTGCTCCCTTTTTACTGTAGCATGTGACATTATTTTTGCATAATGTGACCAGTGCTTACTTACTGCTTGCTAACTTTCTTTGAGTACATGTAAATGAATTAATTATGATCAAAAGATACATCAAATAATTGTCACACATCTCAACCATCAGCATGGATACAAACACATCATTAAAACAAACTAACTGTCGAGTGGTCATCACGGACAAATTGTATTTTGGTCTTTAAAACATTAAGCTTCTTCTCATCATATAAAACCCAAATCTATTTTCTGTAACTGGACATTACCATAGCAAATGATAAAACTGTTCTGGTGTTCTTCTGCTAAGATTAAAAGAAACTGCCATTATTCTACACTGAATACAACTGTAAATGAAATATTTTTTACTTCTGCAGAAAATTTGAAGTTAAACCTAAACGTTATGGACACATTGCACTATTGAAGCACATAAGAAAAAGCAGCACAAAGCATGGGCCTTGATGCAACCACAGACACCCTACAGGCCTTCTGCTGTCTGACAATCTCCTCCTCAGCGACTCTGGATGCTGAACAGTAGAGACATAACTCAGCACACTTATACCCCTCAGTATGATGCATTCATTGTCTTCCAGAAGAGGAGGACAAAGCCAAGATTATGAATCTTCTCAGCCAGTAATGTCTGTTGCACAGTGGGATAATGGGCTTTATGTTTGGTTAAAAGTCCTGCAGAGTCAAAACCTGTAATGACAAACACATTAAGTTACAAAACTATTACAGGTTAGAATGAAAATTAAGTTCACACTGCATGTGCCGAGGAAAACAGCCTTTTGCTCTTGTGTTTGTTAGTTTCTGCTTAGATAAAGAATACAGCTGAAACAGAAATAAAGTCTAGAGAATTTACTTAACCAACAACTTAAGCAATACTTGTACAAGAAATCTGTGTAGAGATTCCCATGCAAAAACTGCATGTTTAAGCCTATACAATCAGTTTTATACACAAACTATAGTGAGAGGCTTCCATGATTTAGACTTAGCATCTATTCATTGGTCAGAGAAGAACAGCAGGTCAGAGAGAACGTGACAAGAGACCAGACAGGCCTCTTGGCATGTTGCACAGTCCAATCAGACTGTGATGAGTGATGCATCCTTTTGTGGTGTGTCTGAGTAACATGACATCAGACCTATCAGTGGTTCTTGTCCTATTTAGTTAGTTTGCTCTTGGGGAATGGGAATACCATGCACGTCACATGACCTTGGTACAATAATAACGGTAGTGGTTACACAAAATATCCAAGCACAGTTATTTATCCTAACACATGTCCTAAATACATTCAGATCCACTGGCTATTTATATAAATATAAACAGCTAAATTAATTCAGCAATACCACCACATTTGACAAATGGTTATTTTCACACTTTAAAATTATTTCAATGTAATCATAATTAACCGTCCCTCCTTCCAGACCAAATCATAAGCCTTTTCTATGTTAAATAAGACTGCAAGCACTACCTCCTTATTCACCTGAGCTCTTCTAATATCTGTCTCTAGACATACAACTGAATACATCATTTCTCTTATTTTCCTAAACCTGCTCTGAAATGGAGACAGCAGACCTTTATTCTCAATGTGGTAAATTATTCTCTCTGTAATAATCTTCTCCATGATTTTCCCAATATGTGAAATCAAAGCTACAGGTCTATAATGCGACAGGTTGGTAGGATCTTTCCCTGGTTTAACAATGGGACTAATCACAGCTTCCTTCCAGCTATATGGTAATCTGCCCTCCACCCACACTTTATTAAACAGCCCTAACAGTTTATCCTTCACTCGACTGCCAAGATGTTTCAGCATAATGTAACAAAATTGGTCCTCACCCGAGGTTGTCATGCCTGACTTAACTATAACTGTATTTATTTCTGACATAGTAAAAGGAACATCCATTAATTGTGACTTATTTGGTCAGAAATTAAAGAAAATTATTGCACAATTCACAAAAAAAGGAAAACGAACAAAAATTTTTTTTTTTTTTTTTTACCTTGGATAGACAATGTAAAAAATGTAAAAAAAAAAAAAAAAATTATGAAAGAAAGAGATATACTGCTTCGAAAAGCTCTAAAACCTAGCTTGAGTACAGACAGGCAAAAATTTACCTCTGCAAGAAATAAAGTTATAAGTACAATGCTTAAAATAAAAGCAAATTTCTTTGTAAATATCATAAACGAGGCAAAAGGTAATAATTATTTGGAAAAATATTAATAAATTCATTGGGAAGCAAAAGAAAAATGTAACTTTTGATAATATTGAAATTAAATTAAATGACATTGTTTTACAAGATCCCTTTACAATTGTGCCACCTGAATGCAAACACTGTCATGTTAATCCCAACCATGAAATATTTCATATAGAAGAAATATCAGAAAGTGAAGTACTCAGTATAATTAATTCTTTAAGTAACTCTAAGACAAAGGATTATCATGGGCTTGACACACATTTTTAAAAACTCTATAGAGATTCTCTAGTTTTACCCATTAAACATCTAGTAAACCTGTCTATCCAACAAAGCATTGTGCCGTCAGCATGGAAATCAGCTGTGGTTACGCCTATTTTTAAGTCTGGAAACAAACATGAAATGGCTAATTACCTCCCTGTAATTTCTAAAGTTGCAGAGGAATGGGCCAAACAAGTGAATTCGTTTCTGAACATTTGCAGCACACCCTTACATCCAATGCAGTTTGGATTTTGAAATAATCACTCCACAGAATCTGCAAATTGTCTTTTTATTGAAAAAGTTAAAGGCCTTCTTGACAACAGTAATTGTTTAGGTGCTGTTTTTTTAGATCTCAAGAAGGCCTTTGACACATGTCCAAATTAACAAATTTTAACTTTTCACAAACGAAATGGTTTGAATCATATTTATGTAATAGAAAACAGTGTGTTTCACTTTCTGGAATCAAATCGCCATTCCTGTTGTGTCCAGCAGGGGTCCCCCAAGGCAGTATTCTGGGCCCTATTTTATTTAGCATGTATATTAATGATTTACCAAATGTGTGGTTCAATGTCAATGTCCAATTATATGCAGATGTTGCTGTGATTTTTACCCATGCTAAAACTATTCAAGAAGTTTCTCAAATTCTGACAACAGCCATGACTCATGTCCAAAACTGGATCTAAGGTTCTTGTTTGCAACTTAACATAAAGAAAACTGTATGTACGATATTTACCAAAAAAACAAATGAATTGCAGCGCTCCAATGTGTTTTTGGATGGAGTAGAACTTGATCTTGTCAAAGAATTCAAGTATTTAGGTTTGACTTTGGATCCGACTTTGACATTTAAGAAACACATAAAACAAATGACAAACACAATCAATTTTAATGTGCGAAATTTTAGACATGTAAGGTCTTTTATGACACAGCATGCAGCTAAACTTTTTTTTACATTCAATGATTTTTTCTCATTTTGAATATTGCATAACCACCTGGTCACTTGCTGCCGGCACAACACAAAAACCAATTGAATCCCTCTTTAAAAAAGCCATAAAAATCTTTGACAAAAAAACTAACTCCTTTCACCATTGTGTTGTTTTAGACAAATATAATTAGTTGAATTTTGATAATTTTATACTATTTAAAAATGCTTGTTTTATATTTAAAGTTCTACACGGACTCGCTCCTCCTCCGCTGAAAGACTTTATCAAACTAAAGACTGTGAGTGGGATGGGAACCAGGGCCACATCTCGAGGAGATTGTGATGTACCACACAGACTCACTAAATTTGGACAAACCGTGCTCTCAGTTAAAGGGGCTCATTATTGGATTAGCCTTCCTCTGACAATAAGAGAATGTTCATCTCTGTCACATTCAAACTGCACCTTAAACGGTGGCTGAAGGAAAACCAGGTCTGTGAGCACTTTTAGCTGCTTTTATTGTATTTTTGTAATGTCTATGTTGTATTTGTTGTCTGTGTACCTGCCTAGGGACAACAGATGGAAATTAGCATTTTTTGTTATAATCTGGCATATTTACACTGTGTTTACTACAGATGTTCATTAATATGTGCTGTCCCTATCAAATAAATAAATAGATAATAAATAGATTCATAGGTACCAGCCTGTCCAAGATGTCATTATTACTCATTCTGGTTTGGTCTCATCCCTGTTTCCCTGCCTCTGAGAGTTTTTTTTGCAAATGCTCAGACCTTAAGGCCAGTTTTCTCGTAATTAGAAACTGCCGTTACCTCCCCTTGCCTAAGTATAGGATACAACGTCTCTCTTCTTATCCCTTTCATTTTCCTTATCATTCCTCATAATGGGGTAGTCCTCCCTATTGTGTCACAATATCCTCTGCAGCTTGCTTTCCTTGCCTGTTTAACAACTCACAAGCTTTCTTATACTCCAGTAGCTTCTTTAAAAACCTTATTTCTCAACCTTACTGCTTCAGTACACTCCTTTGTCCACCTGGAGACTACATTCTTATTCCTTCTCCCCTTGCTCCTCGGAATTGTCAAATTAGCTGATCTCATTATTATGTCTCTAAACTTCTCATCTAACTCCTCTATATCTCTATTTAAATACTTGGCCTTACCAAACACCCATCTTTTCTGTTTTTCACTCTCATTAGCTTCCATATTTATTTATGTTACAAAGAACTGGAAAATGAAAGGGCCAATTATTGATTCCTCTGGTTTAGACCCAAAGTTTACCATCTTCCTGTATGGACATCTATTCAGGTCCCTGCTCCATCATTTAAACATAGCAAATTATTATCCTCCAAAAACTGCCACTATCTATCCATTTACATCAGTGGATTTCTTTCAGTTTTTGTAACTTGTCTCTTATGTGGGTTATAAAAATGTATACCCTAATACTGATTACTCGACCACTTATCTAAACCTCAGTAACAATAAATTCTTTCTTCTTCCCCTTTCTAACCACTCTAAATAATGTGTTTTCTTTATTGAAGGTGACACAACTCCTCCACTACCTTCCACCCTGTCACATCTAACCACAGTGTAGATTACTTTTCAAACTTTTTAATCATGATTGTTGTATACAGATAATGCTTGGTGCACTTGGTAATTGTACTATAAATTCTTGACCACTGGATATTAAGCTCCTCGCATTCCAGTGCATAATTAAAACCATAACAAGCTACTGTTGTGGAAAAATTACAATTCTAGATGAAAAGTAATCCATTTGTGAAGCCTGATGAGTTTTGAAATACAGAAAAAGGTTTATTCTTTATTACAGCAGATATGGACAAGGCTGGAACTGGACACAGACTGGTTGCCGTTCCCCGTTCTGAATCTCTCTTAGTCCACTTCCCTTTCCCCCTACTCAGGGCCGGCCTTAGCTTTCAAGGAGCCCTAAGCTGAATTTGTGTCTGGGGTCCCCGGCACAGCTATTGGTGATTCACATTTGTATCCTGGCTCAGCTACTGGTGATTCACATTTGACAACATTATAATAATCTGCTCTCATCACCTCAACCAGTTGTATTTGTGTTTATATGACCAACATCAGACTGAAAACATCCAGAATGTCACAACTGCCATAATCACAAAAACAGTACACAAACACATAAGGGGGCTCAAGAATTCTAGATAAGTTTCTGGTAAATTTTAATGTGTTCCAATTGGCAACAGTGGGCTTACATAAAGGTCCTCCCCTGCCCCAACTCTGTCCCCCAGTCCCCTAGTCTCCTCCTCCAGAGCATCTGAGCTCTGAATATTTATACCAGAATGACAATGCTACATACGTTTCAAAGCAGAATGACTTTTGTTAAGATAATAAACTTACATTTAGGCAGGTAGAACAACATAGAGTTTTCTGTGGGATGGAGACAAAGCCTTCACAAATGTTCATGTCTGGTCTGGGTCTGACACAGATCAAATGCGTTTAAAGACATAAGATAAGAGTGTTTTCTTCACAACATGAATATAGTTAAATTTCCATCACACTACCATACTCTTACCCAAGATCAGCCTTTTTGGCATCCAGCTCATCTCTGACTTCTTCCCATCAGATCATCAGTATTTAGGTGATTTATGCTGCAAATGACCTCACTATTGCCTGAATTCGCTCTGTTCTGGATTTTTATCTCCTTTGTTGCATTAATAACACCTGCTGTAAATGTTATGAGTCGCTTTACAAAGTGTTAGATTCTGTTGGTTCTGGTGCGTGGACGTGCCTGGGGTCAGCGCACCAAAGCTTCTTCTACGCTCGGACTCTGGACTTGTACTTCTCTTCTCACAGCCACCATGCGCCACACTGTGGTGTCCGCCGGAATTACAACGCACTGCTCGTCTTTTCCCTTGACAGTTTTGAGCTGTTTACCCAAATCTTTGGCACGTAAAGCATCGAAGAAGACATGGAACATATTCTCTGGCAGAATAGGTCAGGAAACCCATAAACACTTTAGAGGGGAGAACTTTCCTCCAGTGAAACTTCGCTAGGAATCCCCCAGATCACCCCCTTGCACAGTTTAAAACATTTTTCCACATGACTCACGCTTGTTACTTCATTTTCCCCTATTTCCTTTAACCTGCATGCTCTATCTCGTTGTTCTTCAGTATTACAAATGACAATTAGGTTCCCATCTCTCAAAACGTTTGTGGAATTAATCTACTCATTAAAAGTTGGCTGATTTGTAACTATATTTTTTGCAATTAGACATTTTTTTTTGTTATGTCAATGTTCCTTATAGCCAGTTTTTGTGATTTGCTTGCTAATTTAATATTGTGTCTGTCTTTTCGCTGTGTTCTCTTCTTCCATTTGGTTTAGTCCATGAGAAGCAAATATTTTGAACGTGAATAGCTTTGTAAATTTAAGTAAGCTACAGTTGTAAAATGAAATGTTGTAATGGCGAATGGTGAATGTAGGCCTATTCATTCTTTTTCAATGAATCAATTAGGAATTAGGAATACAAATGCTCTAATACTTTGAAGATAAGACACTACACCTGTGTCTGACT
The DNA here is from genome assembly GCA_019594935.1 of Periophthalmus modestus. Classification (NCBI taxonomy): domain Eukaryota; kingdom Metazoa; phylum Chordata; class Actinopteri; order Gobiiformes; family Gobiidae; genus Periophthalmus; species Periophthalmus modestus. Next base: position 5,832,006 of record JAIEZT010000009.1, read on the forward strand.
ACTTTCACTTTCCGGACGTCAGAGCGTGCGTCAGGCGAGAGGGAGGCACGAGTTGTTTCCTTTAACTTTGCCCGAGCAGAATCCGTGTATTACAGCGCATTACATGGTCGAAGAGATCTCTGGTAAGTGTTGTTTTTATGGTTTCGGTGAGCATTGATCTTTGCTAAGAACACCGTAGATCTAGGCGCTGTACGTGACGCCATTTCATTTTTGGTTTGTTTATGTCGACAGTGATTCCCCACAATTTAGAAACTTCCTTATTCCCTCTCACAAACTATGGCTTCCTTTAAGAACTTGGCCCACCAGAGTAATCAAGGCTAACTAGTCCTGTGATAGTGAGATCTGTGGACTGTGGTGCGTGCGTCACGTCGCACCTGACTGTTTACGGTAAAGATTCAATATACAGGTGTCTTAGTTTGGTTTGCGGTTATTCATCTACTGAATCGTACGGTTAGGGTCAAGGACAGTCTATCCTGTCTGTTATTACACAGTTTATGGCACAATAATAATACTACAGGGTCGCTGACAGTTGGAAAAAAAAAAATCATAACTCTTTTGTTTCTAAATATTTTTTATTTTATTTTTTGAGAGCATTTAGAACTACCTTCCGGCATTAATATGAGCAAATATAGCACCTAGGACTATTCAGTGTGAAACCAAAAATGGTGGACACTTAAAAAACATATTTTTTTTTATTAGATGATTTTTACTTCCCCATAGTTTAAGTATTAATAATTTCAAGTGTAAGTGAACAATTATAATTGTATATATTGTCAAAAATCTCAGAAGGTTCAGTTTACCTAAAATTTGGTATAACTTAAGAATTATAGGAGCTACTGAAGATTTAAAAGTGTCAGTGACTTTTGGGCCACCCTGTACTAATAATAGAAATGATAAAACATACAGTCAGTGGTTCCAACCAGTTCCACCAGTCAGTGGACGTTTTACATTTTCTCTTTAATACTTTGATAACCGGGCTTTTTGTACTTGTATTTTAGCAAATGCCCATGTTCCACCAAAATATGAACTAATCTGGAAAAAAAATATTTTCATTTTTGGCAATAAATGATTCTTTTATAGTAATAGCCTACACGTGAAATAAACCTAATAATTATCTATGGATGTGTCCATATAGTGTACTGACACACAGTTTTGTTGTGCATAAAATATAGACCAGTGCAGTGTTTTTATTATAAAATGTATATGCCTATACATTTTTAAATTAAGACTGGAGAGAGGTGGATTCTGTTGCCATGGCATTAAAAAAAAAAAAAAAAATGGTAGAAAATTAATTGATGAAAAAGTTTAAAGCAGTTTAACGGTATTTCTACTCCAAATTGGAGCAAAAATAAGGCATTGCATATCATCGCAAAAGGGGAATTTGTGGTAAAAAATCTGTAGACCCAGTAAAAATATGTCTGAATACTTTTGAATGAGTGCCCAGAATCGTAGTTAGAATCTTAAAATCTCTTTAAAGTATGACAATACAAGCTCTGTTTTTCTTATATTGTTTCTGTGTGGCCCTGTCTTTCCCCCATTCAAAATATATCACATTTGCTTAAATGAAAATGGTCCGGTGGTACAGTCTTACAGTTTATTGTATAACACTTCTGCCTCCAGGATGTTTTGGTGTCCACATAATGTCTGAGCCTGAAGCTGCTGCTGTCAGTGGTTGTCCAGTGTAATGAACCTGCCCCAGCTGCTGAGGTGTGATGGTCCAGAGACTCCTCACAACAATGCCCAGTGAAGAATGAATCTGCTCTTTCTGGCATGTCTCACAGTATGCCTCTGCACAGGTCAGAACGCACTTTTAAAACACACCCAGCTTGGCTAATCATCTGGAGCTAAGTATTCTCAAGTCTATAGGCTATGATATGGGCCTCTTTAATATGGATGAATATGGTACATGCTACATAATACATTTTAGATAGTACTTCTGTCATTAACAACCAACTCTCAATAAACTGGCCATCAGTCTGCACAAGGGCAGCTGTGGCTACAATGGTAGCTTACCATCACCAAGTGTGGAAGTGAATGAATAATGACTATAGTGTAGCGCTTTGAGAGGCTTTGACAAGCCTGTAAAGCTCATTACAAGTGTAAGGCATTATTATGATTATGATGATGATGATTATTATTATTTTCTTTTGTCATTTAACTTTATTTATTCACGGGGATTCCAATGAGAGTACTCAGACTCTCTTTTTCATGGGCACCCTGTTCTGTTCAAATACAGAAAAATTCAAACAAAAAGCAAACAAAACAAATAAGTACATAAATCCATTTAAACATTAAAAACAGGTGAAGGTGAGAGTACAAATGTTAGTTGCCAGATTACTGAATTGAATTTGTGGTACCAAAGTATCCAATTTTGCTTGTTGTCAACTCTTTGAATTATACACTCACGCAATATTATTACAATAATACAATTATGAACAGTCCACCCCTCTGCCATACATTGTAGATAAACTTTATAGTTCTGAGGGTGTGTCACCTGTTTGTCTAAGGTTATGCCTTGAATATTTCACAATATGGCAATAAATATGTAGAAAGAAAGACAGAAGCCTACACAGTCAGACATAATGAATTAAGATGATTATCACCTTTAAAACAGATATTGTCTTCAATTGTCGCTTACCACCACTGAATGTGAAGTGTGGAGAATGATGCATTGCAAAGCACTATTATTATAGTATGTACTATAGTAAAGTTACAAGTAGTGCACCTTGGGGTGGCTAGGATTTTCTTCTTTTTTTCCCCTTTATTATCATTCTTCTCCTTCTCCTTCTTCTTCTTCTCCTCCTCCTCTTCCTCCTCCTTATTCTCATTCTCATTCTCATTATTATTATTATTAGCATTATTATTATTTTACTTCACACTTTTGAGCACTATAAACCAGGGGAAGCAGTTGTCTGGACAATGACATGTTGTGTGTTCTGGTTGCAGCTCTGGTACCTCCACAGAGTCCATACATGTCCAGTGTTAACTTCAGACATGTGCTCCACTGGACTGCAGCTCCCAACTCTCCTCCAGGGCTCAAGTATCATGTTTATATCAGGTAATCATCTACAGTGGCTTCTCAGCTCTAGGCTAGTGTTATATAATCCGTATAGTATTGTGAGAAAAAACACAATTTGTCGATTAATCATGGAATGATATATACGCTGTTGTCTGTTTTTGATTAGGATGCATTATACCATAGATCAACAATAGTGCGATATAAACCCTTTAATTAAGAAATGATATGATATATTCATTTTGACAAGGTTATTTAATAGTGTATTTTAACAATTAAAGGGCTGTGGAATTAATCAAATGCTTATTGAAAATGAGATTCAGTTATTTCTAATCTAATTTATAATAATATGCTTGGGTCTTTTTAAATGAGAGGTCTACAGCCAGTGCTCTGTCAGTAAAAGATCATGATCTGGAGCAGACAGAAAACCTTTTAGGTAGAAATTGGGGTATTTTTGTGTTAATTTGTACTGATTAAAAATCTGACTTGTTTCTTTTCATGTAATCAATATTGAAAGCCATTTTTTATTTTGCTTTTGAAAAATTTGATACAGTCCTAATTAAAATTAAACTTGTAGTCCCTGTTGCTGTAATAAATAATATTGTAATCAAATATTTATGTAAATATATTTATATCTTTGCATGAATCACAAAAATACTGTCCTTGTGTTGTCAAGTTGTAATAAACGGCGGAATAAGGTGGTCACCAACACTTGGGCTGCTGTCCAACTGGAACCTAGAAACACTTACAGACTGTGTGTGCGGAGCCACTTCAACATGACCTCCTCTGATCCATCCAAGATCATCTCTTTCACACCATTCATGAAGAGTGAGTCCTCCAGTTAGCTTTACCTCCTTTGTACCTTGACCCTTCCAAATAAGTGAAATGTGCCTAGGAAACTCCTTTCCTTATCATTGACTTGGAGGTGTGCCATTGTCAGCTATGACAAGAACCATCTGAATTTATCAGTGAAGTTAAAAAGAAGCAAGGGAAGGACCAATTGTGCTTCCTTTCATAACTCCTTTAGCATAGGAACCCCAGGAGCTATGAGGCATCCCACATGTCACTGCGCAGATCAAACTGAAAGTTTCCAAATGATTTTTCTGATTTACAAGGTATACACTGCAGAATATTAAAATCAAAATGTTCTGCATAAATAAACTCATCTTTAAAACATATTTAAGCTTAACTATTATAGCGCCACATCAGTCCGTTTGATATTATAATGTGTTTAATGCAACTCTGTTCATATTTAAGCTTTACAGAAACAAAACTTAAAACCATATGGCTAATGAAAAAACAGCCCCCTCCTTGTGCTGCTGATGGACAGAACTCAGTGTAATATAATGACAATTTATTATGATGACTTAAATAAGCAGCAGGTTTTTGTTCACCCAAATCATGTTTTAGAGCACTTAAATGAATATCACCCAACTCAAATTGTTAGTCTGAAACCTCACCTTTATTACTGTTTGTTTTTATTTTCAGCCAAAATAACAGCACCTAATGTGACCGTCTCTGGTTGTGGGACATGTATTCAGATGAATATTTCTCTGCCTAAACCTCATCACAAATCTGGGCTCCAGGACATACGGGACATTTACAACGATCTGTCTTTCAATGTTTCCCTGAGGAAGAGGGGGCAAGAGATCAGAGTAAGAATTTTGATAATTTATGTCAAATGGCTCTATTTTACACATAAGCTATTGTTGAAATTCTCAGTCATAATTAACCTTCATCTGGTTGTGACACTCAGACCTTCACAGAGATTAAGAACCAGATTATGGTCATACCATACTTGTCTCCAGGCACAGAATACTGTGTTCAGGTAAAGCCCCATTTCCTGGAAGTTAGCTTTGAGCATTCATCATGGACATGTGTCTTCACCAGCCCAGCTCGCTCGTCAGGTGAGCCACAGTCTGCATTCTTTGTTCCCAAACTAATCTTCAGTGGTGTAGGCCTACAGCTATCTTGTGTGTGCAGTGTTTGCAGCTACCGTCTCAGTGGCTGTTCTGGTGGTCATCCTCCTGCTTGCTCTAGGCTTGGTGTTCTTTGTTCTACAGTACACTGGGATCATCTGCAAGCTCAGAGAAGCCAGGCCACGCACTCTCATTGTAAGTCTTAATCAAATGGTAAACAAAGCTAAAATATGACTTAATAACAGAAACATGGCTACATTACATTTTTGATCTCTACATGTATGACGTGAAGTTTGATATTTGCAAGTAAGCACAGTGAGGGTAGGTGAAACAGGCTTTTTCTAAGCACTCAAGCCTCAAAAGCAGGACAATATAGAATTACTGAAACATAGATTAATTGATCAGAAGTTAATGATGGAGCACCATTACAAGGTTAAAAGTTCATTAAAGTTAATATTACATAATGTTAAATGTCAAATACACATAAAAGCTATTATCTATATTTTTGGAGTATATCCATTATATGTGACTATACCCTCACTGTAGTTTGGAGCGAGAAGCAAGCTGGCCAAGATAAAATGAGAAATGCATAGCATACCACTTCTGTGATAAGTTGACCAAGGAAACTGATAATGTTATAGCAGGGCAAATTCTATAATAGTCAACAGTCACTCTCACCTTTTTAGTTGAAAATCAAACACCTATACAGGAACATGAATGCTTGTATTGATCACAGGCTCTTGAAAATTAGTAGTTTAGATCTATTAGATATTTTTTCTTGAGTTTTCAGACAATGTGTGCATTGTGTCACCATGATAACTGCTGAACATTCCACTATAGCTATACATGTAGAGTACCCCCAGCGTGATGTTACTTCAGTATGCAGTGATGCTGCAGACATTTTGCAATGCTTTACACACAGCATGTTATGTGACCTCAGTTTGTGTAAAATTGAGCCAAATAATTATAAGTTATTAATCCAAATAACTTGTGGTGTTCGGATAGCGGAGTTTAAGGCAGCACTCCCCTCTGGTCGTAGAGAGAACTTTTCCAGAGCCTGTGTCCATGTCTCCACGAACTGAGAGACTGCAGCACAGTCCCTGGTACCAGGAGGACCAGGAAGACAACCAGGAGGAAGACCAGGAGGAAGACCCGAAGGACGACCTCTACATGGACCGAGGAACAGATTTTTCCTCAGGTACAGGCTATATCTGGGCTGCCAGTTCCTGTTGATTGGGTTTAGTGTGATGCATATTATACATCAGTTGAATTATATATTGCTGGACAAGAAGCCACTTAGGCATCACTGTCAAATCTTAAAAATATAAAATGTTAAACTTTGAGAATATTAAAGATTTGTCCAGCTTTGTCTGAGCAGACCACCAGAACATCCAGGTCCACAAGTCACAGTGACTGCAGACTCCCCAAACTGAGCTCAGCCTTTGCAGAGACAACGTTCTCATACAAGGGCTTTTAAGAATGGACCCAGCTCCCAGACAGACTGAAACTCTCCTCTGACCTCTGAGGGACTTCTCCTATAATGTTAAAAAGTCCTTTTAGAGAGTCAACACTGTCATCACAGATGTGGTAGCTTATATGGCAATTTTTGACACAGTATTTGAGTAATTTTAAATGTGGAAATGTGGAGTGTAATCTTTTTTTTTTTTTTTAATGAAAAAATTAGAGAATGCATGTGTACGACGGCGTATAAGGGTCAGTTTAAAAAAATAAATTCTACAGGCGCTACGAAAATAAAGTCATAGCATTTTGACATTAAAGACATAATTTTACAAGAATAAAGTCGTAATTTATGAGAATAAAGTCATAATTTTATGAGAATATAGGTTCCTGTGCGTGAATGAGTAGACTAGTGCGTTATGGAGATTTTGGACGTTCAAGTAGGGTTTATGCACTATCATCAGTCTAAGTACTTTGAAGTGACACTGCAAACATTTGAGTTTGTTTCGTTGGAGAAACCATACGGATTTGGAATAAATTGTTACTTTTGTGGAAAAGGAACTGGCTTTAAGTGGTCAGCGCCAGGGGTATCGGTGGTTATACAGAGAGGATTTGTTGTTTTTTGTTTTGTTGAAACTGTTCGAATTTTACTGAAAATATTGGATCCAAATGGGGTAGAATTGTGAAGAAGGCGGTGTCTTCGGCAAAGACAGTACAGAGTAAGGGGCCAAACGCACTGTGGCATTTGTAGTCATATGATAAACTGAAGCCGTGTGGCGTTTGTATAAATGGCTGTATTGATGCTTCAGTCTCACATTATGTGGATGGAGGCACGTTACCAGCAGCGATCTGACACTAAATGCGGATTACTGTAGCCACACAGTGACTCGTGTTGGAGGGTGTCCGCAAAGGCTCCGGGCGGATCCAGATACAGAAAATTCATATGCCCGCGACATGCAACGGTTCTTGCGCAGAAACCACATGATGCATTTGCTGAAGATCAAAGCTTCATCTATTGATGCAGCGTCGCCAGTCAATGAATAGAGTCTTGGTGGGGAGTCCTGCGTAAACAGTGCTTTCAATTTTCACTTTACGGAATGTTACATTAGAGTCTATTTTTAGTTTATTTTTAAGTCTATTTTTTATTATTTTAAGTTATTTATCTATTATCTTGTTATTTATCTATTATCTTGTTTTTTATTGCATGTACCATTTTCCTTTTGTTCTTTAACTGTGTGGTGCAGTACTGGAATTTCCCCACTGTGGGACTAATAAAGGCATGTCTTATCTTATCTTAATTTTGGATGGACGTCTTTCAAACTCTAAAGGAACATGGACATTTCAACCCTGCAGCCGACCACTTCCAGCCAGTTCCTCTTCCACAAAAGTTGCAATTTCTCAAACGTTTGCAGTGTCACTTCAAAGTACTTAGACTGATAATAGTGTGGTGATGGTGGGCTAAAAGACACAGTAATTCATTGTGCATAAACCCCAGTTGAAAGTATATCCGAGCAAAATACTCCAAACTCTCTATAACGCATACACCCTAGTCTACTCACCCAAGCACGCAGGAGCCTATATTCTCATAAAATTATGACTTCATTCTTATAAAATTATTACTTCATTCTCATAAAATTATTACTTCATTCTCATAAAATTATTACTTCATTCTCATAAAATTACGACTTTGTTCTCGTAATTTTATGACTTTATTCCCGTAAAATTACGTCTTTAATGTCAAAATGCTATGACTTTATTCTTGTAGTGCCGTAGATTTTTTTTTTTTTTTAACTGATCCTTATATGCCGTTGTACATGTTTTATTGTAAATGGGTGTATCTTTGGATGTATTTTAATTGTTTGTTTCTGCCCGGGAACTGCTGATGAGAATTGCTAGTGTAAAGCATCTCTTCTTTTATGAGATGAATGTGTTTGCACATGGTTCCTGTTAAAATAAACCAATAAAATAAAACTAAACTAACTAAACTATTAAAACTACTAAACTACTAGTATGTATCTATTTTCAGATTCCAGCTTGAGGTGTGGCCATGTGACAACAAGCAGCCAATCAGCAGCAGCTGTTACTGATCACTCTGGAAATCCAAGTGAAGCGATGGATCAGCAAAGAGAAGAAAAAGATCAAATAATGAAACCGGACGATTGGACAGGGAGGAGATCACTTGACAGTAAAGTGTCAGAACGGCGCAAAGAGCTGGAGAGAGATGAAGGTGTGAACCTGTTTTCAGTGACTGTTGCTGCTCTGGATATCAGGTGTGCGGAGGAGCTGTCTGATGAGTCGGCCTTACTACACACGCCCTGCCATACACTCTTACCTCTGCAACCACAGGACGTTGACACAGACAACCACAGGGACGCGGCAGACCTGCAGGATAAAAGCAACTATTACATGCGTCATTAATGAACAATTTCATTATGTTGTTTTTGAAGGGGGATACTGGTACTTCAACAATACTTTTTTTCATCTTGAACAACCAAATGCTGTTCAGAAATTCCCTTAATTTGTGGTAACACGACTTAATGTGTTCTCACAGGTCTGATCAGGCATCAAAAGTTATGAGCAAGATACAAAAAACAAAACAAAAACACAACTACTTGTGAGAATAGCCTACCTTTTCTTCTTGGTACTGTAGCGCTACCACCTAACAATACCTAGCTTTTCCCATTGTGAAATTAAAGTTGAACTAAATGCTAAATCAACTTTTTTTTACTACTAAACTGTGTACAGGTTGTTTTAATAGCATTGTCCACTGTTTCTATTTTTTTTTTTTTTTTTTTTTAAGCAGTTTTATGGCAAACGGGGGAAATTCGTAGCTTTGTGTTAAAAAACAGTCAAAAACTGTTTGTGCTGTTTCCAGTAGCCAATACCCTGATACAGCCAGGTGTTTCTGATTACAAACACCTGGCTGCAGGACCGGAGGTTGAAACCTGGATACCTGTTAAACCAGTCGCACTGTTCTTATACTCCCAGACCCTGCTCATTGTCCCTCCTAACTCTCTTCTTTAGTTCTCCAGATATTACACTGTTCCCAGCAGTGTGGTTGGCATTTAGTTTTTTAAGTTAACATTAAACATTATTGAAGATGAGAGAGGAAGAACAATACAAAATGCTTGCCTCCTATCAGCTCAACTTACCTTGAATAAAACAGGCCAACCTTTTTTTGTTACTATTAAAGCTAATCTTCCTCAGACTTCCACTTGTGCTGTACAAATGTTAGTGACTTCAATAGGAAACACGTGGCGTTGCCAGTTTTTCGCTGGCTGAAGCATTTGTGAATGCACAATTTGGTCCTGCTGAAAAAAACCCCAAACAAACAATATATTTCAGACCTCAAGTTTAATCAAAGCCTAAAGAAAGAAATAAAGAGATTTTTCTCATTTTGGTTGTGTACATATCTGAAAGAATGATTTTACCTTTTTGTGTTTTTGCGTGCATTGATTGCACTTTACTTCACAGCAATAGTCCTAATTCAGTACAGCAGTTCTAGCATGATATTTCCATATAAGGCCTACTAACCATGTCAGTGTTTCCTAATAGAGTTAGTCAAGGTATATTAGGCTACCAATAGGGTACATGATATGAAATAATAGTATGCAGACCTATCCTCTTCTCATTTATTCTTTCCATGTAGGCTAATTACCATAATTACACTAGGCCAATTGCATCTTATTAACATGCTGCTGCTAGGCCTACACAAACATGCACTTCATTTAATTTTCAGATATTTTTTTGACTTCACATTATTTAATTTTTTTAACTGTGTTATGTATAAATAAATAAAAGTCATATACTGTATTGGTGGTTTTCAGAGGTGATGATGATGATGTCATTATCAAAGATGGGGGGCAGAGCCAGTTTTCTCCATTGATTACATTATTACATTACATACATTATTGTTACTTTGCCATGAAATATCCAAAACGTAACATCTTCAAGCTTTTCGCTTAAAACCTTACACTATCTGGAATTGACTTTGTAACCATTTAAAACTCTCACTGAGATATTTGAGTATTGTACTTATCTGAAAAACTAGTTATCACCATTATCATCTAGGTTCACGATATTTTAAAATTTTCATTAGTTCTGTAGATATAGTCATTTGTTAGTATAAAAAATATATGTATTATTCCACAAAATACAGATAATCAATTGCCTTTAAAAATATTATAAAGGCAATTGACAAGATATCTTAATCTCTTCCTGGGCACCTCAGATGTTCTTGGTCACACACTTTTTATCTAACACTGTCCCTGTCTCCATAAATTTCTTGTGCATGAATTGATGCACGGGATGGTGGATCTCTTCCATACTTTGTTCTATTGTTTCGTTGAGTCTGTGTATCTGATTTAGTCTCAATAAACCATAATACACATTGTGCCTTCTCTTGAGGAGTAGCCATTTCTTAGGGGTTCATTCAGAAGGATGCCTCTTGAAATACAAAAATACAGTGTGTGATTAAAAACTTTTATAACCACTGAGTACAATAGAACACATCTAATTAATATAGCCATCTTATCAATTACCTTTGTTATTACGTTTTTAAATTGTAAAGAGACTTTATAAACACCTTGTACAATTGTGAGGAGGATAGGTATGTTTATAAAGTAACGAGCCACACAGTAGAACCTGTTCATGGAAATTTTCACAGGAAGTTTTCCAACAGTAATGGCACAACGCAGAGGAAATTTAGACCCCCCAATCTATTAAAACATATTCCATAAACTAGTTGGGTTTTTAAGGAATCTTTTTAACCAGTTAATTTTTAAAATCTGATTGAATGCCGTAAATGTCAAAACATCTCATCCCCATTTAGATAAGTGCACTGTAGTAGTGAGACAGTGAGGCAACTGTAGATCACGTGCTTTCCCGTTAGCTGCTGCTGCTCCGCGCTGCCTTCACTAAACTCGTAATTTGTGTATCACACTGTCAATGTGTTTGAATCCGGCTTCAGGCTTTCAGTTCACACACGGCATTTTGTCAGCCAATTCAAAAGCCGCAAACAATTATTCAGTTATTCACAATATATGATTCTTATAATGGGGGCTAGATAGGCTATATTTTATTCTCGGCAGTTACATTTTTCCAGTCTATGTGGGAGGGAGGCGTCTGGAGTCCCTGAACGCGGCACACCGACAGCGGGACGTTGAGAGTGTGTGGATCCGTGGTGTGGGCCCGTGTGTTGGTGCTTCTAGCTCATGGTGTTGCGGGAGTGGGGTCGAAACCGTGTTAGATCCGGAACGTGTCCATCCGTCAGGTAAAGATATGAGTAGAGCCCAGCTCCCCCAGCATATGATTTGTGGTATCCGCTAATATCGGTGCTAGCTCTCGGTTGGACGTGTTTCCGCTTAGTGGGCGCGGGGATTTTTAGCTCGTTTCGTTTTTCATAATAATTAGTCCATTATCTGAAATTCTTCCATGAGTGTTACTTATTCTTACAGAGCAAAAGAATAACAAAACCATTATCAGTGTGTCTGATGTGCAGTGGAGGAACTGACCGTTTGTACTCACGTAAAAGTAGTTACAAGGCTTATAATATATTACTAATACAAGCACTGCTGCCGAAATTGTACTTAAGTAAAAGGTACGCATGAAAAATACTACTAGAGTACTAGTTACTTTTTAATTAAAACTAAATTGAGTTATTTTAAACCGAAATAATGCATATTGTCTTAGCTATGGCCAACCAGTGTAGGTATCTGTGTTTGTAACATTCTCTATATATTACTAATGCTGTATCCAGGTTGTTGTTATAATGCAGTGAGTTCTGGGGTCTAGATAATAATGGAAATGATCAGGTTTAACATTTGTGAATTTGCCTTTTAGATCAGGGGTGTCCAAACTATGGCCTGGGGCCCAAATACGGCCCTCAGACCAATTTTTCTCGTTCCTCTTTCTTTAAAATGTAACTAATTACAATTACATGGCTAGAATTGTACTTAATTACAAGTACAGATTTAAAAATCTACTCAAAAAGTATAATTATCCCAATTATGGTAACACAAGTATTTCTAATTAGGTACTGTCTGTCCCTGGCTATTTGTTGTTTATGGAGACATTTTTTTCAAAGCGAGTAACCATATTGCCATTAGATTTGCTATGTATGTAAATAATTAAAAACAAAAGTCGGATACTCTTAGGAGTGGACAACATTAATTCAAGAATTCCATGTTTGTAGAAGTCTTAAAAAAAGCTGAAGGGTTAGACATTTTTTTCAATATTCAGGATAGGATATTTGGTTATTTACAATGGACATTCTGTTACAAATACAATTGATTGCAGTCTTTCTAATTTGATAATTGCATTTACTTACTTTGATGCATTATGATCCATCTGCTAAACCTTGTTGCGAATGGCCCCTCCAAACTCGTCATATTAGTGAGACCGTGGCATGTTCCCAGACAGTATTATATAGACCCTTTGTCCTCTATCTGAAATTATGACCTTATCAAATTCTACTACATGAAATTTGTTGTTGAATCTGGCATCCCCTGCATAGCCTCAGCAATGAACTGGAGGTGTCCTTGCTAAGACTCTGCAGTGGATGCAAAATTCCACCACAGGGATACAAAATAACACAATTAACGTGACCTATTGGTTTATTTTGTTTCACTTTCATAAACCAAGTTGATCAGGGTCTGGCTAATAATTCTGGTGCTCCTGACTAAGGCCCAGGCCAACAAGGCACAGTATGACCTTTTGCCAAAACTTGTCAAAGATGTTTCTGGTTCTATCACATCATTTGAATTTAAGTAGGTAAATGTGTATAGTTATATATATAAAAAATCTCCGATTTTATATAGTCATTTGATTATAAGACATTTCAAGAAGACTGTGTCCAATGTATTGATTGTAAAATAAAGTCGTATGCAAAGCTTAAGAGTTGATCTGACCTCGGGTCCCCACTTTTATGGTCTAAAGTAACCTGGGGCCAGTATTGGAAAGCAACTACATAAGCCTACCGAAAATATGTATTTTGAATACTAATCCAGTACAGTTACTGTTTCATTTATTGTTATCCAGAAAACTGCTGTTTCTAAGCTCGAATTAATACCGTGCACTAACTATTTTTGGGTTCAAACTGAATGGTATAGTGACAAAATTGAAAACACCGATCTTCTGGTAAGGGCATATGTGCAATTTTTCCTACTTTAACTATTCATCAATAACACAACTCAATGTGAAAGTATTCAGAATACTGTACTCTAGTTGTACCATTATTGGATTACAGTGGTCCCTCGTTTATTGCGGGGGTTAGGTTCTAAAAATAATCCGCAATAGACGAAATCCGTGAAGTAGTCAGCTTTGTTTTTTACAATTATTATTTATGTTTTAGGGCTGTAAAACCCCTCACCACACACTTTATACACTTTTCTCAGACAGGCATTTACATTTTCTCACATTTCTCTTCACAGTTCATCCATATTAAAAAAAAAAAAAAAAAACTTGTTCAGGCTTATATTTCCTTTCCTTGATGATTGCTTTAAATGCCTATGCCTCTGCTCCAGCGGTATCCGCAGAGGTGGCCTCTGCGTGCAGAGAAACAATTTAGAGTTCAAAGCGTTTCTGAAATTTGTCAAAACTGCCCTTGCTGGCATTAAATGGGCTTGGGCGTGAAAAGCACTCGTACTGGCCTGGCTCCGCATCATCCTGCTCTTCGCTGTCATGAATGTCATCGCTGTCAGCAAAGGTTTATGTAAATTTGGCTGAATGCATTCTGTACTGTACAGGAGACTGACAGTGGTCTACAGTCCCTTAGCCAACCAGGACGGAGAACACAATGCACGTTCATACGCTGTAAAAAAAAAAAAAAAAAGCATGCAAAACGGCACTGAAAAAATCTGCGAGACCGCGAAAGGTAAACCATGATTGACCATTGTACATTACAAAATGCATTCAGTGCAGATTTAAATAAGTATTCTGTAACAAAATGTTCTCCCCACTGGGCTCTGTTTGCCATTAACTGTTTTATACTTGACTAGTTGTGTTGTAGCAAAAGACGAAGTTCAAATCTGTCAAGTGGACAAATCGTTGTAGGAGTAAAGACGTTTCGCTGCTCATCTTCAGTTCTGATCAGATTGCTGGTGACCACTGCCTTATATCTATCTCCAGGGAGGGGCTAACTACACTTAAACTGTAAACAACTATTGTTTCTAGTTTCAGGTGGAGCTACCCTATTCAGCCCTTAACGACCCTGCTATTGTTCTCATTGTTCTGGATCTGAGGATGGAGTTGTAGAAGGGGGAGAGATTATGTCTCAAGCCCCCATTCCTGTTTAAGGAAGGATTCTCTTTCCTAACAAAAATAGCTGCTATTGCTTGCTATTTTTGTTAGGAAAGAGTGGGTTAACCCTAACCCTTCCCTGCAGATAGATATAAGGCATTGGTCACCAGCAATCTGACCAGAACTGAAGAAGTGGCTTGGATGAGCAGCGAAACGTCTTTACTCCTACAACGATTTGTCCAGTTGACAGATTTTAACTTTGTCTTTTGCTATGTATCAGACGTGAACGACTGAGGGCTTACACAGCTAGTTGTGTTGTGTTAAGGGGGTGCTTGTGGCCCTATGTTTAAGAGTCATTGGACTCTTAGCACAAACACACATAGAGGTGAGGAATATTAGAAGAATGCTGACCTCGGTTTGTGTGACTTTTCCGGAACAGTATGTGGACCTGAACTGAGGATGGTGCTCCCACAGACATGTATATCCTACTGCTCCTCTCCTGGATCCCACAGGCCATCTCAGGTAAGTCACAAGAGGGCCCAACCTGTTAGTGTTACAAAGTCTGGGTTTTAGGACCAAAACGCACAACCCGGGGCAGTTTAACAGTGTTTATTTACAATAAGTGAATAAATGCAGTTCAAACAACGAATAATCCAAGCAGGGCAAGAGTTCAGGGCAGAAACCAGGGTTCGAGGCACAGGCAGACAGAGATAGGAGACAAGACACGATACCAGGCGGGGTGCAGGGTCCAGGGCGGAGGCAGAGGCAGAGGAGCGGGAATGAGCAGAAGGCAGGAGTCTGGGAAACACAAAAATCCAATGAGCAAGGCAAAAAAGCAGCAACAAGCAGGTAGATACAAGGTAGATACAAGGTAGCGCTATAATCACATGAGACATGCGGACGGTCTAGCACCGGACGTCTGGCTCCCGGTCCTTAAATACACCACAGGTGCAGGTGATCAGGCAGATGAGCAGCAGGTGCGTGCAGGCGGGACCGGGAGACTCCGCCCAGCTCCAGAGACAGGCAGGTGAGGGAGGGGGTGAGGAGACACAGGAACAGGGATGAGACGAAAACAGGACACAGGAATGGGCGGATCATAACAGTTAGTAGAGCCACAAAATACCATTTTGTGTCATCAAATGTCACACAATGATAATATGGGGTTCAGAATGTATCAGTTACTATTTATTTTTTTATTTTTTGGCTAAAAGCACTGCTTTGTTGCAGTAGTGCACTAGAAAAGTAGGGGAAGCTACATAGACCATAATCCTCAGCACCGTTTCAGTGCAGCCAGCATGAGAATAACACTTAAGCACTAAAGACTCATTTTAGCATCTTGTGAAATTTGGATATACTGTTACGTCTAAACTATAGGATTTGCAAGTTTTATAGATATTTAGTTGTTTAAAAGCAGATGATGCTACTTACTGACTGTAGTCCTTGTGATTTTAAAACACACTCAAAGACCATGCGGCCATATCGGCTTGTAAAAGCCTGATCTCATCAGATCTGAGAAGCTAAGCAAGGCTAGACCGGTTAGTTCTTTGATTGGAGACCACTGGGAATACCAGGTGCCACAGTGGGGTGCCACTTGCAATAACTTCACTTCATCCACATTGCCTAGTATAAAAGTGACATTGGCGTGAGTGGTTGGTGGTGTTCGGAGGGGCTGATTTGCGCAGATTGGCACCATCACTTCCATCAGTCTGTCCCAGGGCAGCTGTGACTACAATAGTAGCTCACCACCACCAAGTATGGAGTGAATGAATAATGCTCTGTAGAGTGTCTTTGAGTGTACAAAAAAGTGCTATATAAATCCAATGCATTATTATTAAGGACACTTTACAGTGCATTATTTATTCCACAGTCGATGGTGGTAACCAACTATTGGCCTGGGGCAGACTGACAGAAGTAAACCTGGTATTGATATGGGGTCTTCCGTCCCAGCACTTAGGCTCAACCCTGCTTAGTTTCCAAGATACAAGATCAGGTACATAGAATTTGCACTTTATATATCTGCAATCCTTTCTTTTTTTTTAGGCAATAGCATTGCGTAACATTTGTGCATTGTTGCCCTGCAGTTAAAAGTGTCCCTCCTGCTCCAGTGGGCGTGGTTCTGAAGTCATCCAACATGAGCCACATGCTGCAGTGGGACAGAGGTGTGGGAACACCAGCGGAGGTCACCTACAGCGTATCCTTCCGCGCAGACAGGTTAGAGCACCCCCCCACCACGTACCCTTTTACACAGGTCAGACCCCCCGCACCACAGTGTATAAAAAGGTGAAAAAAACCTATATTAAAGCCCATATTGGCTGATTTAATTTACATTTTAATATTGCATTATTGTTGTCCAGCGATCCATGTTGCAGAAAAGTGGCTGGATGCCAGCAAGTGGTGGAGCCGCTGGTTTGTGACCTGACAAAAGACTTCTCTGACCCAGAGAAGACCTACCACATGTGGGTTACAGCCCACCTCAGGACTAACCTGTCCTCCACGGGCTTGTCCGACTTCTATCCCATCAGAGACAGTAAGTGCACTGGTTTTTGGTTCAAATCTCATATTAGGGCAGTGTTTCTCAATTATTTTCTGTTTCTCTGGGAGGGTGCATGTTTGTGTGCCTGCTAAGATTCACAAGCTCTCCTCCCCTCGACCTCTCTCCTCTGCCCTAACGGACTCTGACTCTGGTCGTGATAGAAAATTTGTTTCTGTAATAAGATGATAATTTTGATTTTAAACTGTTACTTAATTCCCGAGATGTATATTTTAAAGGATACATTTTTGTCAAGCCAAAACCAAAGATATTTATAGTTAATTTATAGTTATAGGTGCAGACCCTTTCAATCAATGTACCATTTAGTGTATAAAGATTTGTAGCTTTAGATAAGACTTTCCTTCTGCCTACTCCTTGTGAGCATTGCTGTGTCACTTTTTTATTTGTACTTTATTTTTATTTTTTTTGTGTTATTTTGTGTGGTGCTGTGTAACACATTGCCCAAATAAAAAAAAAGTAAATTAAATGAAAGGCCCTAAAAAATATATCAGAAATTGATCAGTTCATCCAAACTGACCAGTATATCTCTGTGCCCAGCTGAACTGCAGCCTCCTATCCTGCGATTGGCGCAATGTGAATCCTCTCTCTGCATAGACATGGATGCTCCAGTACCTGATCTCTACGCCATCTACAACACCTTCATTTATGAGCTGAAGGTTCAGATGGACAGTCAGAGACCCATGGTACAATACTACACATTCTTAAATGCTGTAGAAATGTGAATGTTCCTGCCTAAACCTTCCCTGTGTTATCCAGCTGAAGTCCCTTCGGTCTCTCCAGAGAAAGGTGGAGCCTGGGGTCAAAGCAGGCTCCCATTACTGCGTGTCCATCCGCTTCTCTGATCAAATAGTTCCCCGCAACTCTGGTTTCAGTCCCCCTGAGTGTGTATACATCCACAGCCCCATCTCCATAGGTAGCACAAACAGTTTGAACAGTGTTTCACTGGTACAATATTCCAAAAGCACTATTAGTTTTTAATGAGTTGATGTGCTGTTTCTCCCTTGTCAGAAAACCCCCTGGCTGCTTTAGCTGGTCTTTTGGTGCTCCTGCTGCTGGTGGTTCTTGCTGTTATTTACACAGGTTTCATCTGCCTCAGACAGGCATCTCCATCAGTGCTGGTAAGTACCTCTGCCACTGCATATGACAAAGTGATAATGACAGGTTAAACTACTATGATAATCATGCCTAGTTTTTTGTTTTTTAATTTTTTAATTTTTTTTTTGGTGAATTATTATTTTACTTCATGGTTGGAAATGGGCAACCGATATGACATACATAGTGAAATTTCCATAACTGTTACCTAACAACCATAATTTTTTACAAAGGCCAAAACTCATCTAAATTATTCAGTTATGATGATTAGACTAATAAAAATAAAGGGCAACACCATTATTTTGTTAAATGAAGGTTTAAACTGCCAGAAAAATACCTTCCTTTTATGTAAATCTGTCCCTGCATTTTGAATGGAATTTTCTTTGTTGAGGGTTAGGGTTTCTATTTTAGAAGTGACTGCTACAGCCTGTATTTTTGTACTTTTCTTCTCAACTTATTTCCCACAAACTGCCACTTAACTGATGTAAAACTGTGATAAACATTTACCACAGGTACTGTCCCATCAGTCCAAGTCAGAATTAGAAAAACTGCCATGTAGACTTTAGCATGTACAACTCCAAAAATGAATGCCACCTCCCACTTTTTCCAAAACGTTAACAAAACTGGCATTTATTTGAACTTTTACATTGATGTAGCTGGAAAATCTAAATCACACTCATAATGGCAATCATTTGTAATTAATTAATTAATAAAAAATAAAAAAAATCACATACACATACACCTTTACTAGAATTTGGATAATTTCAGCTCTAGAATTGCCTGTCTCTTAACTTGAAAACTACTGCTTCTTGACATCACAAGGTGGAGCAGAGCACTTTGAGCTTTGGAGATGTAGACAGGGTAATAATAAAGGGTTACTCAAACATGTGAATGGAACAAAACTCTGGGTATGTTTTTGATGGGGTAACCGCATGACATAAAGTTCAAAGGACTTTTAATCTCATTTCATGGAATAGTCCCACGGTAATCTAATGACATAGTTGTTATGGTGAGCTTGGTAAATAACAGAGCACCTACCATATTTGCTGTAAATGCATGTGCGATTATGAGTTGTTTTGGTTTAGTGTTATAAGAAATCAGTGGGTTTTTTGTGTGTTTTTTCCGTTCCATTGCACTTAAGCCTCTGAAATGCTGCGTGTGGTTTTCAGCTTTCTAATGCATTTGACACTTTCTTAGTAATTCACAGGAAGGGGTTTAGACAGAAACATACAAACTGAAGAAATTTCCAAAACACAACACAAAAACAACACACACTTCACACAAATTTCTTTTTAAACTTTGCTTGTTTTATTGACTGAAGAAAATGTGTCCCAAGATTGTATATTATACTTGCCACTGCTTCTCAAATTGAAAGTATCCCAGTAACCACTGTGGTATCTTCCTCTATTATGAGCCCATAGTAATGAAGGATTTTAAAACGTATAAAAGAGTATGACCAAATGTAAGTGGAGATTAAAACTGTAAGCAGCGATAAAGGGCCCTCGCTCTTGCAACCATGGAAGGGCACGCCACAGTGGGACAACTGCATATCAATCTTGGCTTGACATAACATTCAATAATTTTGGTGTCATGTTGCCCCATTTTAACTTTACAGAGAGTGCAGGAGAGCCATTTTTAAAGATAGAATTTTAATCCAGGCATCATTTTGTTCTGCTCATCAAAACACTACATTGGGTTTGTCTGAATCCTACGATGTTTGCAAAAGTTACAGAAATTTTTATGCTTCAAAATGACTGCTTCGTTAAGAGCTCATCATGACCACACACACACATTTATGTAAATTGTTTTAACTAATTTTGATCCCAGATATGTCCTGATGATACTGTCTCAGTTTGAAGTCCTCCGGATAAAAACCCTAGAACAAGTTAATTAAAGTATGAGGTCTAGAGTTTGGACATCTGCATATTTTCATGCAAAATGGCCCCCTTCACGTAGGAGATAAGGTGTGATGATGATGCAGCCTCAGTTTGGAGTCAGTTGGATAAAAACTCTAGAAGAATTTTTGTTAAAGTTTGAGGGTCACATGAAGGATGTGTACCAAATTTCATTAATCTACGACAAACTAAAATTATCGGCCCCATTACAACTGTATAGGGGGCGATGGAGACCCATAGATGCATATCATTGTGTCGAGTTCATTTAAATACACAAACTCCACATTGAGTACTTTGAATCTGAAAATGTTTGCCAAGTTTCAAGGATTATTTTTACTTTCAAAATAGATGCTTTTTAAGAGCTTGTCTTGACCAAATCCTGAGATTGATGTAAGTTCTTTTAACAAGCATCATGAGGACACATGTATCCTGATGATGCTGCCTCAGTTTGGAGAACGTCCAATCAAAATCCTAGGACACATTTGTTAGTATGAGCTCTAGATTTTGGTCATCTCATATTTGACTCAGTATGGCCGACGTGCACTGTGGTGTTGGCCGGGACCACAATATACTTTTTTTTTAATCTCTGGATGGTCTGTGTTCCTACCAAGTTGAATTTACCCACAATGATTAAAATCCTATCTCATAATATATTAATATTAATATAATTTTAGTTGATCTCTAATTTTGTGTTTGAAGCGTTTTTTTTTTCTTTCTTTCAGGACATATATACTTGGCAGAAAAAAATAATAATAAGTATAGCCACAAGCAGCACAGGTTGGCCCTCGTTGTACGGGGGCATGGTCACAATATAATTTTTTTGGTATTGTTGCCATGATGCATCTGGTTACCAAATTTGGTTTAGCTACTTCAAAGTTTTTATCAGGATGTCCCATTGGCAAGGACAAATTTTTGCCTTGTTGCCATGACATCACAATGTGAGATGGGGTGTCGGCGTCATTGATTTTTTTTTTTATTGTAAGCTTACCACAAATATGTGTACCAAATTCTATGTCTACAACAAAAACATTTTTTGCGTTCCATACAAATTGCCCTCATCGCGCTATTGCATCCATTTAAAAAAATGTTCTTGTATCAATCTGTTCAGGGTTGGGTTGTCCACCCACGATTAAAGTTTAGTGAAATCAGCCTAATTTTGTTGGATTTGGTAATTTTTTTTTTTTATCATTGCTTTCACCTCTATGGTTATGCCGTAAAAATATGGTATGGTTGTCATTGACTTTTGTGATAATTTCAGAACATTTTGAAAAACTTAATCTTTTTTTTAATCTGTAGGGGGTGCTAATTCATCACATTCAATTTTTTTTCTTTTAGTTTTAGGGTAAGGAGTTTAACAACTGATTCAAATTGGACTGAAATCAGAGTTTGCTTGTGCATACGGGAGCAATTTGTAAAAATTGTAAATTTCCCAAATTTTGGCAAATTTTGCAGCTTCACCACACAGAGACAATAAGTCTTGTGTCAAAAATTGGGATAACTTTTAATGCTCCACCCCTCTTAAATTAAAAAACTGACTAAGTTGTGGGCCAAACTAAATATTTATTGAAACATTTTCAACATCATCTGCATATTTTTCAGAAGGGGTGGATTAAATTTGAGTGAGCCGACAGGTAGCAGATGCTAATGACTGTCAACAGAAGTGGTGGGGGGCCAGTGCCAACACATTTGCAAAGCATTCTGGGATTCGTAGTATTAGAATCGCTGCATGCACTATACTGGTGCGACTGCCGGCCAGCTCTAAAACATATTTGATATTAATATATTTATATCGAGGACCAAATTTGGCCCACAGGCCTGAGTCTGGCATGTCTGGTTTAGGCTGTTTACAAAAAATGCTGAGTCATGCTTAGCAAAGTTTAATATGGCTGATCCGTAGTTGAGTGGACGGCGCCTGTATCTGTTTAAAGAACTTGATAGGGTATTGCTAACTCAGAGCTGTCTTATGTAGAATTAGTTGCCACTCATTGGTACTACAACGAAAAAAATCCCTCCTGCCCAGAAAAGATTTTTCTCATAGAGTGCAATGTAATCACAAACTGCTTGTGTTCGACTGACAGGGCACCTACAGCTTTCAGCAGCAATTTTTACCCACTTTCAAATCATAAACTTTTTTCCTCAAAATCCATCTGTTGTCTTAAAAAAAGTTTAAATTCTTTCCACGAGAAGTAGATTGGCTTTTATGATTTATTTTTATTTTTTTATAAAATTTGAAAGGGGAGCTATAGTGTGAATATCAAAATGAAAGATAATTATAAAATGTATTTGGAAGGTTATTTACTACCATACTTACTACTTTTTCTGCAAACCCCCACATGGCCCACGGACCCCATAAACAGTGTAAATTCACTCATATATTAAGGCTGTCTTCTCTCTCTGGTTTTACCTGTGCATGTTCACGCAGTCATGGTCCAATCATTTTTGCTAGGCAAGTTTCTAGACTTATCTGGGGTGAGATGGTGGTGTGTGGGCAAGCCATACTTACTTGAGGCACAGTGTAGGTGTGTGGACGGAGCTTGGGACAGATCTTAATTTGAAAAATTAAACATTTTGTGGGTTCTATTATCAGAACTATTTACAAGTAAATGGGCTGGTAAAATACCAACAATAAAATACATTTTTTTAAAAGTAAAATAAAACCACAATGTAAAATGATTTAAATAAGGCTCTTCTGTGCTAAACTTGACAAAAGAATAATACTTTTTGGTTTTCACTAGTCCTTTCTGTGTTGTGCAGACCTCAACGCGTCCCATGGAGGAAAGGCTGATGGTATTGTTTCATACCCCTGTCTCCTTTCTGCACATCATTACACAACCAGCGCCCTCCTATGGACAGACAGAGCCCTGTAGTTCGGAGTCGGACAACAGTGAAGATGAGGGCGACTCCAGAGATAGACAGGTAGACGCCTGTGATGAACCATATGCAAGTAAAGGCTCGCTTTGCTCTGCGCTGTTTCAAAGCTCCTCTGCCCCTCACGGCAAGGAGGAGAGAATGGAGAGAGCAGAGGAGGAGAGGAGGGAGAGAGCAAAGGAGAGGACTGAGGAGTCGAGGATGAATGGAGCAGAGGAGGTGAACCTTCTCACTTTAAGATTCAGCAGAGACACTAACTTGGAGCTTGACAGTGCAACGGTTCTGTCTGAAATGGACTTGCCCGTATGTGATGTAACAGAGGAGCAGCATGAGCCAGAGGAGGGGTTTGGGGAAGAGTGCTGCAAATCTGGGTACATGAGTCGATGATTCTAATTTGATATCAGAATTTGTTTGGTACAGTCAGAAATGATCAACTCTTATTTTCAAAAGATACAAAAACAAAACATTTCACATATGCTGCTCACATCTTGGCCTGAAGCTTCCTCAGACTCTCACTACCAACAAACATCCCCCAGCTCGGATAGATGAGATTACACTATGGAAATTTGCCTTTTTCTTTTCACCCATCCCTCAGTGCTGCGGGTTGCCTGGGATCAAGAATACAGACTTCTTCAATACTTTATGAACATGTGAGTATGGCCACCGGTGACTCCTCATTTTCAGATGAGTGTGATTGACAGGTGGATTAGCCAATCAGGGACATACATGGTCTGTCTATATCAAATCAAATATGGCTGCATACGAGGAAAAAAAAGAAAAAGCTAGGAAAAATATCACAAGCGGCTGAGAAACATTGTGGATTTCTGCAGAATTAATAAGCAAAGCACTGAACTCTGTTAATAGGAGGTGAGAAAAATATAATTTTAGTTCCTTTGTTTCACATGTGTCACTGAAAAATTGCACGATCATGTTTGACTGCTTGTGCGGGAAGTTAAGTATTACTGGCTAGACATAATCAGCCTCCACGCACAGCTTGGGCTTTGGAACCCAATTCCTTGAGAGAAGCTGGAATCTCCATTTCTCTGGTGTTACCCACAGGGAGAGGCGGCAAGCTGGTTTGGGCTTGCTTATTGCCCCACAGCTCAGCTACCACATGTTGGAGTTCACCCCTGTGAACGAGAGGGTCATGTCCCTGCTCCTTGGTGTGGGGAACAAGTCTCTCACTGTTGTTCCAGCCTACGGGCCAAACAGCAGTGTCGAGTACCCCGCCATCTTGGAGATAGTGCACCGACGGGGGTTGCCACGGTGCTTGTCACGGCGGCAACCCTCGAATCCTGTGATGGACATTGTAAGAAAGGGACACTGTCAGACTGAAGAAGAAGTCCTATCAAGCTTTGTTGGCTTGTGAGACTCCTGAGGTAGCTGACGAGTGACGGTGGGCCAAGCGTGTCATGGCTTGTGTGGTCGCAGAGGCAAAAACTCGGGGTTGGGAGGACTTCGGGGAGGCCATGGAGGGGGACTATTGGACGGCCTGAAAGAGATTCTGGCAAACCATCCGGTGCCTCAGGAAGGTCAAGCAATCTTTCACCAACACTGTTTACAGTGCGGGCGGAGGGCTGCTAACCTCAACTGGGGATGTTGTCGGACAGTGGAAGGAATACTTTGAGGATCTCCTCAATCCCACTGTCATATCGTCCGAGGAGAAAGCAGAGACTGGGGACCTGGAAGTGGACTCATCCATCACCCTGGCTGAAGTCACTGAGGTGGCTGGCAAGCTCCTGGGTAACACGGCTCCGGGTGTGGATGAGATTCGTACTGAGTACCTTAAGTCTCTGGATGTTTTGGGATGTCTTGGCTGACACATTTCTGCAACATCGAGTGACGGTTGGGGACGGTACCGATGGACAGGTGGCCCCTCTGTTTAAAAAGGGGGACTGAAGGGTGTGTTACAATTACAGGGGAATCACACTCCTCAGCCTTCCCGGTAAGGCCTATTGCAGGGTATTGGAAAGGAGAATCTGAATGATAGTCGAACCTCGGACTCAGAAGGAGCAGTGCGGTTTTCATCCCGGTCGCGGAACACCAGACCAGCTGTATACTCTCCATTGAGTCTTCGAGGGTTCAGGTCCACGTGTTTTGTGGACCCGGAGAAGTCATTCGACCGTGTCCTTGTGGTGTCCTTTAGGGGTTGCTCGATGTATTGCACTGTTGTGGTAAAGAAGGAGCTGAGCCAAAAGGCAAAGCTCTTGATGTACCAGTCAATCTACGTTCCTACCTTCACCTATGGTCATGAGCTTTTGGTAATGACCAAAAGGATAAGATTGTGGATACAAGCAGTCGATATGCAGTCGATAGGGAGCGCCCAGCCACCGCAGGGTGGCTGGGCGCTCCCTTAGAGTCAGGGTGAGGAGCTCGGTCACAAAGGAGGAGCTCGGAGTAGAGCCGCTGCTCCTCCACGTCAAGCGGACCCAGCTGAGGTGGCTTGGGCATCTGTTCAGGATGCCCCAATTTCCTGCTAGACCAGTGTTACTGTAATGGTGCGTGCTTCAGAGTCTCAGCACGTTTTACTATGAAGTTCAGTTTACTTTTCTCCAAAGGGTCATTTGTGTTGGGCTCACAGTGCTGCAGGTCACATTTCGCACAGACTGCATAATTTCAACACAGAAATATAACCATGTCACAACTACCATTATTTCACAACCCCAATAAAGTGTTCATGTTACTTGTACAATCTGATATGGACTACATTACAATGGAATGTGAATATTTGCTATTGTTTTTACATTAAAAGTATTGAAAAAAGATTCTTCTTCTTTTTTTTTTATGTTAAAACCACATTTTAGCCAAGACTTAAATAAAAATATATATGATTTGAATTTTATTATTGCTCAAAAATACCTTGCAAAATAATGCTGCTTTAAAAAAGTAGGCGACACTACAAGTCACAGGTCAGATCAGTGGAGAGGTGTCCACACTAAAAATGCATGTATTTCATTTCATGAATTATTTTGATCACCTTATGAAAATATACATACGCTACATTGGGTTTGTCTGAATCCGACGATGTTTGCAAAAGTAATTGGAATTTTTATACTTTCAAATGGCTGTTTTATTAAGAGCTCATTATGACCACACCCTGAGACTTATGTAAATTGTTTTACTAACTTGATGATGCTGCCTTAGTTTGGATCCCACTGGATAAAAACCCTTAGGATAAGTTTAAGTATGAGTGCTACATTTTGGACATTACATTACATTAAAAATTGCTGCCTTCACATCAGTGTTACAGCATGGTCCCCAGAGATGTTCAGGGTCACATAATGGGTGTGCACACCAAATTTTATTTGTCTATGACAAACAAAAACTTTCTGCCCCATTAGAAAAGTGTGTAGGGGGCACTGGAGAGACATTTTTAAAAATAGAATTTTAAGTTGAATATTATTATGTCCAGCTCATTAAAATACACAGACACCAGATTGGGCAGATTGAATCTGAAAACATTTGCAAAGTTTCAAGGGATTTTGTACTTTCAAAATGGCCACTTTGTTAAGAGCTTGTTATGACCACACCCTGGAACTTATGTTCCAGGGTGTGGTCTTTTTATCCCAGATGAAATGATGATACTGCTCCAGTTTGGAGTAAAAAATCCTACAGGTTTGTCAAAGTACGAGGTCCAGATTTCATCCATCTGCATATTTTGATTCAAAATGGCTGCCTTCACGCTGGAAATAGGGTGGAGTCCCCATTGAAATTTTTGCTCAGGGTGACATAAAGAATGACTGTACCAATTTTCATTGAATTATGACAAACAATTTTTTTTCACTTCCTATTGACTTTTTTGAGCCTTTGCCATGCAAATGTGGATGTAGACAGGGCATGGTCTTCATTGGCATTTTTGTGGTCTGTGTACCAAATTGTATTTGTCTACGACAAACTACATTTTTCCGTCCCATTTTAACTTTGAAGAGACGGTGGAGAGCCACTTTTAAAGTTACGAGTATAATTCACATATCATTATGTCCAAATTAGCAAATCACGCAAATGCTACATGAGTCTATCCAGATCCAGACAGGGATTTTTATACTTTCAAAATGGCCGCTTCGCTGAGAGCTCGTTATGACCACACCCTGGGACTTATGTAAATTCTTTTAACAATTTTTGATCCCAGTTATGTCTTGATGATACAGTCTCAGTTTGGAGTCCGCCGGATAAAAACCCTAGAACAAGTTCATTAAAGTATGAGGTCTAGATTTTGGACATCTGCATATTTTCATGCAAAATGGCCCCCTTCACGTAGGAGATAAGGTGTGATGATGATGCAGCCTCAGGTTGGTGTCAGTTGGATAAAAACAAAAATGTTTGCCAAGTTTCAAGGATTATTTTTACTTTCAAAATAGATTCTTTTTAAGAGCTTATCTTGACCACACCCTGAGATTTATGTAAGTTCTTTTAACAACGTTTGACCCCACATGTGTCCTGATGATCAGTTTGGAGTACGTCCAATCAAAATCCTAGGACAAGTTTGTTAAAGTATGAGCTCTAGATTTGGTCATCTCTTATTTGACTCAGTATGGCTGACGTGCTGTGTAGTGTAGGCTGGGACCACAATATATTTTACTTTTTTTTAATTTATTTTTTATATAAGGTGTGGTCCGCAATTAAATTTTTTGCTGAGGGTGACATAAAGAACAATTATTTTTTTTACCTTTTCATTGACTTTTTTGAGGCGTGGCCATGCAAATGTGGATGTAGGGCGTGGTCTTCATTAACTTTTTTGTTCAGAATCTCAAAAAGAGGGTCTATATCAAATTTTATTTGTCTACGACATACTACATTTTTTAGCCCCATTTTAACTTTGCAATGTAGATTCTTGGCGATGCTATGTACTGTATTTTCCAGACTATAAGTTGCACTTTTTTTTCATAGGTTGAGCAGGGGTGCGAGTTATACTCAGATGAGACTTATATGTGAAATTATTAAAATATATAATTTCAGATTTTTGTTATTGTCACACTGACGCTTTGATATGATAGCTCCTTGATTTGCATATCATTGCGTTCAGCTCGCAAATGTGCATAAACACTGTATTAGCTTTTTCCTGACAAAAAATATATTATAAATATTTTAAAATATATTTTTTAGAAATTTTCCAAAAACTGCAATTTTGTTGAAAATTCACCAAGACCGCACCCAAAATCATATTCAAAATGTAATTGATAATCTTTAATCACACATGGGTTGAGTGGATTTTGGCCAAATTTGAAGTGTTTGCAATGAAAACTTCAAGGAGATCTAAATGCGAAGATGTGCGCTTTTGTCATTCCCAGGTTTGATACAATATGGCTGACTTCCTATACGGTTCATTTTTTAAATGAAAATCAAATTTTGCGGGGGCGCTACCGAGTTGTCTTTGATTATTTCTGCTCGGGGTCTTTGATGACAATTAGAGCTCATTGAGTTCTATTTTTGATACCTGTCACTGGCATGTCAGGTCGTGTTTACTACTTGATTTTTGCCATTTTTCGGGCTTTAGATATGATTTTAATGAGTACCTCGCTGCCTAATAATGGAAATTTTTTTCCACCCATTATTTTTCTGCTAAACCATAAGAGCTACAGTCATGGGACTTTCTCACATTGTGCACCCTATCACAAATAAGGCCCCTGTGATTTTTTCACAAGTGCATGACAAAATGATTGTCATATGTGAATTTTTGAAAATTAAATTTGAAGAGGGTGCTAGAGAGCCATTTTGGAAGATAGTGCCCTGATTTGCATATCATTGTGTTCAGCTTGCAAATCTGCATAAATGCTGTATTAGCCTTTTCCCAACAAAAAAATTCTGAAAGAGAAATATTATTCAAATCACATTCAAAATGCAATTGGTAATCTTTAATTGCACACGAGTTTTGTGTTTTTTGGCCAAATTTGAAGTGTTTGCGATGAAAACCATGAGGAGATGTCCTAGATGCGAGGGTGTGCACTTTTGTCATTCTCGGGTTTGATGCAATATGGCCGACTTCCTGTACATTTCAGAGTTTCAGATTTTTACATTGACTTTTTTCTGGGTCGGGCTCCCATTGGCTCCATGAAAATCAAATTTTGAGGGGTGATATCAAGTCTTTGTTCATTATTTCTTCTTGGGGTCTTCGATGACAACACCACTCACTGGCATGTCGTGCCGTGTTTACTACTTGATTTTTGCCATTTTCCGGGCTCCAGACATGGTTTTAATGAGTCCTTCACTGGGATGTTGTCCCAGGCTTGGGTCTAATTATGGCATTTTTTTAAAAAAAAATTTTTGACCCATTATTTTTCCTCCTAAATCATAGTCAAGTCATGTGACTTTTTCACATTTTACCCCATCACAGGTAAAGTGCACGACAAGTTGATTGTCGAATATGAATTTTTGAAATTTTGAGAGGGCGCTAGAGAGTAATTTTGTTGGATAGCACCTTGATTTGCATATCATTGGTTTCACCTTGCAAATGTGCATTAACACTCTATATTTTTTTCCAAACAAAAAATGTGTGAAAGAGAAAGATTTTTTTTAATTTTTGAAAAATTTCTATTTTGTTGAAAATTCACCAAGACCACACCTAAAGTCATATTGAAAATGTAATTGATAATCTTTAATCGCAGATGGGTTTAGTGTATTTTGGCCAAATTTGAAGTGGTTGCGATGAAAACTGTGCGAGGAGATGTCCTAAATGTAAGGGTGTGCGCTTTTGTTATTTCCAGGTTTGATACAATATGGCCGACTTCCTGTACATTTTAAGGCAAGGCCATAATATAACTTTTGTTCTGACATGTTCTATTTTTTGGTGCAAGTTTCAGATTTTTACATTGACTTTTTTCTGGGTCGGGTTCCCATTGGCCCCATCAAATTTTGAGGGGGCGATACCGAGTCGTCTTTCATTACTTTTTCTCAGGGTCTTTGATGACAATTAGAGCTCATTGAGTTCTAATTTTTGATACCAGTCACTGGCATGTCGGGTCATGGTTACTACTTGATCTTTGCCATTTTCCAGGCTCCAGACACGGTTTTAATTAGTCCCTTGCCGGGATGTTGTCCCAGGCTTGGGCCTAATTATTGATTAATTAGTGATTCAATATTTCCAGTGTAATGGCTGTAAGCCCATTGTAACTTTGCAGGGGACACTGGGGAGCCATTTTTAAAGATAGAAGTATAATCCACACATCATTTTGTCCAGCTCATCACAGAAATACACACAGAAATAAAAATACACAAAAATAAAACAGGTTATATGATTTGAATTTCATTATTACTCAAACATACCTTGTAAAACAAAGCTGTTTTAAAATGTTTCCTTATTTTCAGACATAAATGATCAAACTATTATCACCATTATAAATCTAAATGCTTAAACAATCAATTTTGATAGGAAAATAGGTTCCTTTTCCCTGGCCTCCTCCTGATGTGGTAACAGTGGCTTAGTGGTTAGAGTACTCGCCCACCAACCCGAAAGTCTGAGGTTGATTTAGAGTGAATGAAGAAAAGCATTGTGTCAATTTAGCAAAAAGAAAAATTTTATGTGATAACACACAGAAGAAGTGTTTTACTCTAGAAAAAGACACAGAAATGCTAATTGTAATGATTAAAATTACAATTCCTTAGTATGAAGAAAATTAAAATATAAAAAAAATGAATTAAAATATAACAACATTAAATGAAATGGCAAAACGATTAATCTGTACTATTTCCACAGCGCATGAATATGCCATTGTGGTTAATAGATCCAGTTCTCATGCTACAACATAAAACAGTAAGTCAAGGCATTACAATTTTTGATTTTGCTGAGATCACTCAACAAAATGTGAAGCTTATAACTTGTAAACATATTTTGAAAATGTATAGCTCACATTGTCCAGTTACATCAAAATACAAATGAAAGTTAATGTAACTTATTGGTCTTGAACTTTTTACTAGAGGCAATGCTATTCAAACTCCATATGCATCATTTAGTAGCAAAAAAAAAACCTGATTTAGTGTTTAGTTCCACTTTTAATATGATGAGTTTGTGTAATCTCTACCTGGCAAATCACCAGTATTTAGGCCCCTGCTTTCCATCTGAAATTGTGATATCACCTAATTCTAGCGTTAACACAACCAGTTGAATGCTGAACTGAGGCAGACCTGCTGCGGTAGAGATGAAGGAGGAACTTCTACAGAAACAGAAACTCACAGAGTGCGAGTCTGTTCAGATTGTGTGGGACTTTACACTGTAAACGAGGCCCTGTGACCATGCTGTGGACATTCCTCCTGCTGGTTATGGACTACGGTAAACCACAGTCTCTTACTCTTTAAATTGTTATTTATAAGCTGTAGTCTGAAGATGAATTAATATGTAAAGATCAGTTCATTTGACATCACAACAATCTAATCTATAGCCTATACTTTAAAATTGAGCTTGAATTCAATAATTTGCTTTTCAACTGTGTAAACCTATGGGTTTACACAGTTACAAAGCAAAACAAAAACAAATTTAATCAAAATTGCAATAAACACAAACAAAAAGAATTGTTTGACTGTCAACTCATCAGAAAAAAAATGCCAAAGGAAGTGGTTTGTGTGGTCTTGAACGTGTCTTTTGAGTTGATCGAACATTATGACACACACAAGGTGCACCAACTCTTCTGCAAGGGGTCCCCTGCTACTTCATGGAAATTTAATTTGCTTCCCTAGAATGTTCCACAGTGTGGCATTAATCTTATCTCACCTGCATTATCTCTCAACTGGTGTTTTTTCAGAGAAGTAACCAACTAGAGGTTGAGGGACTTTTAGTAAGTTTTCAGACTAACTTTTCTGCAGTTACAAAGGTGACACAATTTACAAATAGGTAGACACAGACAAAAAAAAAGTTTTAAAAATACTAAATGGAGTGTTCATGGTCCTGTTTAGGAGTCTAATTTGACAAAAAGTATCAATACAAATGTCGTAAATGTCGCTACCGTGACCAAAGGCCTATGTTCACATAGCATATGACACATATGAATATGAACATATGAATGCAGATGTGGAAAGCCTGTTTACGAGGGGTTGATAGTCTTTTGGCCTTGTTTTGCAGTGCTCTGTGTCCCTCATCCAGTCAACGTTTCCGTCTGGTCCTTTAACTTGGAACATATCCTCCACTTCCTCCCAGGCCCAGGGACCCCAGCCGATGCAATGTTTGGCATTCAAGTGCTGAAATTAAGGTGAACCCACACACATGCCTTACAGTCCTTCTAAAAGTTCAATTTTATCATTTGGAAACAGGAATATTCCAGGTATACACCCATTGAGGTTTTTTTCAATGGACCTATTACTTCTGGGCTAGAAAGAAAGAATATGTGGCAATATTCAAGAAAAATAATTAAAATAATCACTAAAGTATAGCAAAACAACACCACTGGGTGCCTCCAAAAAATATTGCAATAAATATTGTAGTGCAAGAGGTATATTGTTAAAATATCTTCAGAGCTCTCAGCACATTTGTTTTATTTAGTTAAAACCATGTTAGAATGGCTTCCCCTCATCATCAGCTTTTCCAGACTTGTATTTTGAGCCATACATGTTTGAATAGTCCTGTGTTGTTCAAGTTGAAGCTTGAGTGCTCAGAAAACATCCATCTGCATGTGTCTGTCCCTGCCATCGGCCCTGAAATGATTTGGTATTCTTTGAAAGATTTAGTGTCAGGGTCAGATAGCAGCCTTAGAAGCAACAGCAAACATTAGAAGCATCGTGCCTCAGTTATTATTCCATGCACTAAACTGTGAGTATAAACTGAAAAAAATAGCTTGTGCAATTTGTGGGTGTGGCACGTGTGATTTATCAGTAGGAAGTGCACTAAGTGTATTATTTCTGATGCAAAACTTATATGTAAATGAGAGTATTCAATGATTACAAAAGTTTGTACACCTCTGTTCCTATGCAATAGGGCCAATGTCACAGGTAGAGAGTTTATCTTTTGTTACTGATGCATTGAAAACAACATGTTATTTTACCTGTGGGTTATTTTAAAGCATTTAAAATCAATATAAAATTTTATTGTTGCACAAATTGCAGCAGCTCTCCTGTGCAAAAAGTGCAAAAAACTCTAGCATATTAAATTATCATAGTTTTTGCTCTCATAGTTGTAATAATGTAATGTAAACCTTGCAGAAGCTGCTAAACGACTTCATTTGCATTGCCTTGACATGCGTGCATGTTGGCAATGCAAAAGTTTTGCATATTCATTCACTTATAGGAGCAAAACTAAACTGTGTCTTTAGTGTCTATGAGAAATTGCGTTGTGCTTTTCTTCCACTTTTAGCATGTTTACCCGATCAGCATGCGAGCAAAGGATTGATAAATGAGGCCCAGAGGGCAGTTCACATACCACCAAAACAACTTGACCCTTTAAGGCCCTTCTTGACTTGAAAGTCAAGAAGGGCCTTCATCAGACTGGCAGAACACTGAACACTGCTCTCCTCCCAGCAGCAAGGGCAAATGGAGAGATGTGGCACGGTGTACTAGGATGAAGCGTGCACAGCCATGTGATCTGACCCCGGTTTTTAAAGACCCTGTGGACATATACCAAGCGAGAGTCCAGGCCTTCACCTCCGACCAGAGATCTGACTGGACTGAGAGTGCCCGCTTCCAGCCGCTGTCGGACAGTAAGCTGTCACCACACTGAGGCTGACAATCTCTGTCCTCTGCTCCTCTGACCTTCTTCTCTGCATCCTCTTCTCTGCTCCTCTGACCCCCTCCTTTGCTCCATCTGACCCTCTCCTCTGTTTGCTCTGCTTCAACTGTGCTTTTCTTTTGCTGCATTCTTTGCTCTCATTTATTTACTGTATGTAGTTGTTATACTACCTCCTCTGATTGCCCAGCATAAATGTGAGGGTCATAGGGGCTGATCGTGATGCTGTGGCTACTGTAGTAGCTTGCCACCACCAAGTGTGGAGTGAATATATAAATGCAATGCATTATTACTTTTTGTCCTCTATCATTATAGCCATAAATCTCCTCTTTGGTCTTCCTCTGAGCCTGCAGTCTCAACAACCTTTCTTGCTTTGTACGCACCTCCTCTGCACTGTCTGGGTCTGCTCCTCTGACTGTTACTCTCCTCTGACTGCTACTTCTCTGGCTCTTTTATATTAAGCTATCTCCTATTCCTGACATATAGACTCATATTTGTGGACAAAATCATGTGGGAGTCACATATATGTACATACCCATGGGGCGTTCATGCCAGGTGAATGTTGTTGTAGCCATTTTGGGCCCTCCATTGCTGATGTTGTCGGGCTGTGGTAACTGTCTTCTTCTCCGGGTCTCCCCTCCACTTCTGAAAACGGACCAGCCACTGAACCTATTGGTAGAGCTCCGTGTGCACGTGCAGAGGAGCAGGGATGGAGCTCAGGTAAGGCATTTGATATAACGCAGTCAGGAGCTTTACTAAACAGGCTGTTGGTTGAACGTTTTTATTTTATACATTTTTCTGATCTATGTATGACAACATGATCTATCTATAATGTTGTTTCCTCATCAAAAACATATCTGGAGTTTTGTTTCATTCACACATTCTTACCACAAATCCTGCATATTTCGGCAGAGTTCTCAAACAGAACACTCTGTTCCACTGTGTCATGCTATATGATCATAAATGTGCTCCACTGTGTTTTTAAACTCAGTACACCTTCACTAGAATAATTTGGATCATTTCAGTCTGAGAATTTCCATTCCCTACTAAACAAAAGATAAAAAGTAGCTGTTGATGAAAACTACAGCTTCATGACATCAGAAGGTCAAACAAAACATTTTGATCTTTGGAGATGTAATAAAAGATTAAATAAATATGTGAATGAAACAAAACACAACTCTGGGTATGTTACATTCTAACAAATGTAACAAAGTAATGTGGTCTACTCCATCCAGTGTAGTGAAGGGTGCAGTGAGTTACTTTGGAGAAACTAAACAGTCATTTCATAAGAGAATGTACCAACACTGTCGCGGGAGCTACTCCAGACCCCAGTCCACCATACATCTCCTTCTCAAAGCCACTAACCACTCCTTTGAAGATAGGAGTGGTTGGTAGCTTTGGGATGGGAGTTAAAAAAGCATTTTTTGTTAGGAAAGTAAATCCTTCCTTGAACAGGAATTGGGGGCCTTATACATCGCATGTCCCTCCATCCTCAGACCCAAAGCAAACAAAGGAAACAAAGAGAACAATGGGGCCAGCCAGCAGGTCCATCAAAGCTGAATGTAGACCCATTAGGCTGAAACTGTAAGCAATAGCTGTTTAGTTTCAGTGTAGTTAGCCCCTCCTTTCAGATAGAATAAGTATAGGCAGTATCTACCAGCAATCTGACCAGAACTGAAGAAGTGACCTGGATGAGCAGCAATGTCTGCACTCCTACAACTTTTGTCCAGTTGACAAATTTAATTTATAGGGCGCCTTTCTGGGCACTCAAGGTCGCCTCACAGCAAGGACATCAACACAACACATTAAGACAGTTAAAAGCAACAGTTAAAATATACACATTTAAAATCAAGCATATAGCATAAAAATGACAGTGCAGCTGTGGTCAGAGTGAATAGGCTAGGAGACCAAAAGGAAATAACCAATGACCAATGGAATGAGTGGGTGTGTCTGTTTAAGCATAGGGCTGCATTAAACAGACAACCACTGATTCACGATGATGTCATCAAAATAGCATGTTGAGTGAGATCACAATTTAATTTTTGTCAGTCCAGCCCAAGCACAAACACTGCTATGACCATGGCCATGGATACAAGCAGGTGGCATACCATTTACCAGAGAAGTTATATAATGTATCTTTAACTATGAATTTATTTTTTACATTCCCCGTCAGGGCCTTAAAGCAGTGCCTTATTTGAGTTTTTTGTAGTTGCTTTGACACACTTGTCCAAACTGACATTTGCAAAACAACTCGTACAGAATCCTAAACAATTTAATTTTCCTAAACATTTGATCTCAGAAAAATGCAGTTTTACATTCAAAATACAAGTTCAACCATGAAAACCCCCAAACTTTGGTCATGTCGTTTGTTATACTCTTTCCTTCATGTGACAGTGCAGCTCAGAAGCCTTAGTCCTGCTTTCAGTGACCACAAAAAATCACTGGTTTAGTGCAATCTGACATTGAGGTTCACACTTTACACATATGAATTCTGGGCTGGAAAAGCTGTTTTTGTTGTTTAAAAGTTGTTGACATACACTATTCAAAACCTTTTGAAAAAGATAATTCACATCACCGATTTATGGTCTGAATTTGAGTATTTTACAGTTTTTTTCAATTGTTTTAGTAAATTTTTTGAAACTTGGTTTAGTTTGACTATTTGATTCAAACATGTATCTTAGCAGAGGCTTTGATCGTCAATAATTGGAAACATTTCTCATCAGTTCACACAGTTCTCAGGCCCTTTCTCAGAACACTTTACACAGGTTTCATTCACAAACACACATGATCAGTGAATTCACCTTGTTTTTTCAATACTACAGGCCTGTTCACAAAAGGTAAAGGATGTTGGCCACATTGTCACTTTCAATATAGAAACTCAAACAGAACAGCAAAAAAAAAAAAAAACAATTTGTGAGCACATCAACTCTAACAATTCAAAACAACCAGGGAGAGGAGACTTAGCTGAGAGCACAGACTGTATGAATAGGCCTACATAGAGACAACCTACATACAGTATATATCCAGTAAGATGGAAATGTCTGAATTTATGTAAAGATCACATGCACCACAAAAGTTCAACTTCCGTATATACACTACCGTTCAGAAGTTTGGGGTCACCCAGACAATTTTGTCACTTTTCTTTACCACATGAGTTGTAAAATGAATAGAAAATATAGTCAAGACATTGACAAGGTTAGAAATAATGATATTTAGTTGAAATAATTTTTTCCTTCAAACTTCGTGTAGCGGCCAGTGGCCCTGTGCCACCAGCTACTTGACTAACAGAGTCCAAAGGTGTTAGAACGCGTGGCTAAAGAGCCCAAAACTCGTGTGTTCAGTGAAGAATCCTTTTTATTTCCTTTTTCTGCACTTGCACAACCACGGTCAAAAACTGTATGCCTCTACTCTGTAGCACTGTTACATGCTTAATTTAGTCCTTAAGTAGGCACACCTGGGCACACCCAGCAAGACCCAACAGGAAAAACAGTGCCACACAGTGGCTGGCAGTGCAAAGACACAAGGTCTCAACATGGCTCTCACACTTTGCTTTAGTCAAAGAATCCTCCATTTGCAGCAATTACAGCATTGCAGACCTTTGGCATTCTGGCTGTTAATTTGTTGAGGTAATGTGGAGAAATTTCACCCCACACTTCTAGAAGCCCGTCCCTCAAGTTTGATTGGCTGGATGGACACTTCTTGCATTCCATACGGTCAAGCTACTCCCACGACAGCTCAATGGGGTTTAGATCTGGTGACTGCGCCAGACACAGATAAAATACCAGCCTCCTGCTTCTTCTCTAATGAGTTCTTGCACAATTTGGAGGTGTGCTTTGGGTGATTGTCCTGTTGTAGGGTGAAGGTCAGCATCCCGGAGTCGCCTCTTCACTATAGATGTTGACAATGGCATTTTGCAGGGACTATTTAATGAAGCTGGGTCTATTTCTCAAACTAGAGACTCTAATGTACTTATCTTCTTGTTCAGTTGTGCAGGGGGCCTCCCACTTCTCTTTTTACTCTGGTTAGAGCCTGTTTGTGCTGTTCTCTGAAGGGAGTAGTACTCACCATTGTAGGAAATCTTCAGTTTCTTGGCAGTTTCTCATATGGAATAGCCTTCATTTCTAAGAACAGACTGTCGAGTTTCACATGAAAGTTCTCTTTTTCTGGCCATTTTGAGCTTTTAATCAACCCCACAAATGTGATGCTCCAGATACTACTGATGCTACTTTTATATCTTCTATAACCAGCTAAACTGTGCTAACATGATTGCACAAGGGTTTACTAATCACATATTAGCCTCTGACACAATGAGTAAACACAATGTACCATTAGACACTGGAGTGATAGTTGCTGGAAATGGGCCTCTATACACCTATGTAGATATTGCCCCAAAAACCAGACATTTGCTGCTAGAATAGTCATTTACCACATTAACAATGTATAGAGTGTATTTCTGATTAGTTTAAAGTTATATTCATTGAAAAAACTGTGCTTTTCTTCCAAAAATAAAGAGATTTCTAAGTGACCTCAAACTTTTGAACAGTAGTGTATATTTGATCAAATACTGCAAAATCTACTCTGCAATTGGTAATGTGTACATTTATTTTTAAATTATTTGTTTCCAAAAAAAAAAAAAAAGGCCCAGATTCAAGTGTGAACTCCAGTGGTAAATCAGTGATTCACTGAGAGCAGGACTAAGAGCTTCACTGTGAAATGAATGAAAGAGCACCTGAAAACACATGACCAAAGTTTGAGTTTTGCTGTGACCCAGGTAGGATTTTGTGTGCTGTTTTGAAAATGACAATTTTTAATAGAGGAATGTGTCAATTAAAACCAAAGAAAAAAACATAAACAAACAAATAATAAAAAATAAAACCGTATCAGTATTTATGCCGAAGAAAATTGAGATGAGCTAAGACTCCTCTCCCTGTTTGATTCATGTGTATAATCTTTTGTTACTAGATTTTAGGACTTCAGAAAATTGTAGTTTTTTCAGTTCTGATTGAATTTCTATATTGGAAGTTACAGAGTTAGGACTAACATCCTTTACCACGTGAGAATAGTCCTGTAATATTGAAAAATCAAGGTGAATTCAATGAGAACTGTGTGAACTAATGAGAAATGCTCCAAATGATATGACCACCTATGCCCCTGTTCAGATACATGTTTGAATCAAATGAGCCAACCAAACAAAGGATGAAAAAATGTGCTAAAACAGTAAGAAAAACTCTGTAATATGCCTGTGCTTTTCAGTTTAACCTGAGCATGCCTTTGAGGGAGGAGATCCGTGTGGAGCATCTACAGCGTGGTGTGGAGTATTGTGTGACTGTGACTTTGCACACTATGTTCAACGAAAACTCCACCCCCAGCAAACGGCTGTGTGCTGAGAGTAGCCCACCCGTTACAGGTCAGACCCTCACTGCACAGGCGCATTCAGGGTGCACATCACTCTAGTTGTTACTTCAAAAGCCAAGGTTTTTATTTGTGCAATATGACTCCATCCATCCTTGATCAAATCCACTCAACACTACTTTCATATCTGAGCAGAAATGGATCTTTGTAATTACTTTACCTATCCAGACCATATCAAACAGAGATATTACCCATAAACCAAGTCAAAACATCTGGAGTCTGACAGTTTAAAATAGTCGACCACATTATTTATGGTGATATATTATTGTGATGTGATTGTGATAAAGGCAGCCTGTTAGATTAGTGCTTCTGACTCTAATAGCATGACGGATAGAATACACACTTCTTCAATACTTTATGAAGAGTTCAGATGGGTGTGATTGACAGGTGGTTTAGCCAATCAGGGACAAGGAA
Organism: Periophthalmus modestus; assembly: GCA_019594935.1. Lineage (NCBI taxonomy): Eukaryota > Metazoa > Chordata > Actinopteri > Gobiiformes > Gobiidae > Periophthalmus > Periophthalmus modestus. The sequence continues at coordinate 5,871,511 of JAIEZT010000009.1, forward strand.
ACAAAGTTAAAAAAAATATCACAGAGGACTGAAAATCAAGTACAGGTACTTCTGAGTAGTTTGCAAGCCATACCTTTAGTTCTTGTGAGCAGTTTAACAGTACTCTTAATTCAGTAAGTTTCGGTTACGCTGCCTGTAATTGTCTACAAGTGACAAAAGCTTTATGTTGACAATACTAAATGATTATTTTAATTCAGATGACTTAGTTTTTCAAATTTTGTGCTCATACCCTTTGAATATACCAAACATTGTTTAATATTTTGTCCTTTCCATTGCATTAACTTCACATTATAAATGTTACACAATATCCACTCTTGCAATTACTCTCAATGGAAGTAGCTTCCAAGAATATTTTTTACTCTTATTAGTTTACATTAGTTTGAGGTAACAGTTGACTTAAGTGCCGTTTTTAGCTCCTCTACTCACATCTGTAGCTGAAAATGAAAGTCCATTTCCTCTCTTGTTATGTTGTACCCTTGTTTGTATTTGTCATTACTTAGTCATAATTTTATGAGGTTATTTACAAAAGACATTTTCCAAGTATTGATCAGAAGCACCTCTGGTATTTTGTTGCTACACCTAACCTAAATTCTTTGAAGTTCACACCTTTACTTTTCCCCTGACCAAGGGCACGTCAAAGGCTTATTTGCAAAATTTGTAATTGTGTTTGTAATGTTTGTAATTTTAAAGCTGCACTATGTAACTTTACTGGTGCCAGTGCTGAAGTATGGCATTTTGTGGCACTTCATCTGCATTGCAGACATATGAATATGGTGTGTAAGTGGTTGGTGATAGAGGGCAGATAAGCTGTTGGTGCAGTTAAAACATAACAAAAATAACAAAACATAAAATGGCATAACATAAAAACAGCGAGGAGTAAAAAGTAAAGTGTTAAAGGTAAGAAGAAAAAGTAAATGTGTTTTGTATATATAGTTGTATATACAAAAACGTATCATATTGCTCATAACTTCTCTTCCACTGTGCTTTTAAGAAGATGATTTCTAGACCAAAAATAAAATTTAACTTTTACCATGATAATAAAATAATTAGCTTTTTCAAAAGCTGGTATTGATAAAATTCCCTTATATTATTTAATATATTTAATGTAAGGGTCCTACTTCTGTTGTTTGTGTCAATGGAAGTCACAAATGTTGGACCCATGTGTGACATATTAATCCCACAATTACAATATAAATGACAAAAATGTAAATGTAAATGGAAGGTGTGTGTGTTTTCAGTATTGAAATTGTTGGAAAAGTGTGTGCTGTCCCTGTGCTTACAGCGCTCCTCCTCACAGGTCTAGGGAGCATTGTGGCTGTAGTGTTGTCTGTGCTGCTCGTCTCTCTGCTGGGATGGCTGCTCTTCTGTTTTTCTCCAGTCTCCAGGAAACTTTGGCACCACTGCTCCCCTGGAAAGTATCTAGGCTGCATCTCCTCGGATTCTTCGATTTCATGAGTGTAATGTAGAGAAGGTTACATTAAAAACTGGGTATTTTACTTCTACTGGGTATTAACTGCTAACACATAACATATTTACCTATGTTACCTTTTATTCTTTTGAAAATGCTATATTTGCTGAAAACAATCTATTACCATGTTTCACTTTTGTTTTTGTCACTCACCTCTCTTTGCTCCCTGTATTAAGTTTTAACTGACTGCAGTTTCACTGAATATTGTGTACATTTTTACTGTACATTTTACTATGAATTTTATTAACTGTAAATTATGTATATTTTAACTGTGTACTCAAGACTCCCTTGAAAATGAGATGGAATCTATTTCCTAACTTCCTGATAAAATAAATACAGTTGAAACCAAAAGTTGACATACACTAGTCTGTGTAATTCCTCAGTCATCCAGGTCTTATCCTTAGTAAAAGTAAAATGTAAAATCTGTTAACTGGACAAACTTCTTCACTCCTACAACTTTTTGTCCAGTTGTCTGATCATTTCTGTGTCTTCTTTGACCTGTATTCTTCTTCCCAAACCAGCGGCTAGTCCTGCAGTTCTTCAAAGGAGACAGTACTTTTGGACATATTAACCTTATTTTCAGTCAGTGATGTTTGTGTATATGTATGTATATATATATATATATATATATATATATATATATATATATATATATATATATGATTTGACAACTTACCTGGAGAGATTCTTACTCATCGAACAGACTTAGATGGACATTAGATTACAGTTGTGGTAAAAGATTGATGGTGCGTTTTTTATAATGACAAATGTTTATGGTATAATAATGACAATCAAAATAGCATAATATAAGATGACCTAACTAATGTTGTTTCAGAACTAAAAGGGAGATATACCATTGATTACATCTTAATGGGAGGTGATTGGAACTCCAAATGAATGGCCTGCAAGAGGGAGGAGACACAAATTTAAATTGGATTGTCAATGGCTTTATGATTAATAACCATTTGACTGACATTTGGAGAGAAATGCTTCCTGGATCTAAATGTTTTTTGTGGTTTAAACCTACTGGAACATGCAAATCCAGAATAGACTATTGGTTAGGCAGTAATAATATTCTCAGTCACACTACAAAAACTACAATGTCAAAAGCTCCATTATCAGATCATTGTTTTATAGATTTAAATGTCCATGAAGAAAAACACTTACAAAAAATGTTACTGGAAATTCAGTGCTCAATTGTTAGAAAATGAGGACTACTGTGCTAAAGTTAAAGAAGTCATGAATGAGACCAAGAATGACGATTTGATTACCAGTAACAGTAATGAGTGGGACTTTATTACATTTAGAATTAGAGAGGTGAGAAAAACGCTAAATCAGAAGAACAAAGAATATGAAAGTAATTTATTTCAAGAAATGCATCAATGTTGTAGCAAAACTGACTTGACACCTTAAGATAAAAGTAAACTGACTGAATTGTAGAACACATTAGACAAGCTGCACTTTGACAAAGCCCAAAGTGCTTATGTAAAAAAAATAAAAATAAAATCTTCTTGCTTTTTCAAATTATAAAAAAGTTGACAGCAAAGAAACTGTTTCTTAGTGATGGGCAGATGATACCTCAGTGTGTGTATCACACTTTTCCCCTTGTGTGTCGAGACTGTATCACGCTGTGTTGGTAAGTGTATGGGCTCCATCTAGTGGTTTAAAAAATGTACTGCAGCTACACTACACAAAGTTTGCGTAACTAAGTGCAAGATATTACTTTTTCCATGTGAACATAACAATTGGGCCTATGTTCAATAATCTCTATATGAAATTAGAGTGAATATTGTATAAGTTGGCCATAATAAGAGAGACCGGTGATTTGCTTGTAGAAGTTTCCTCTAAACTGGAAATATGTGGTATTTAGACAAATTTCCAGCAGTTTGCAGATTTGGTCCAGTTTCAGGTTGGTTCTCTCTTTTTAGCTTAGTATCCTGCAGTAGTCTCCTCTTTGCAGCCTCCACCGCTTCTGATGAGGGGATACAAGTAACCAGGTAACATCAAATGAAACCATGGTCTCATCTGAATCAAATTGGAGATGCTTGATTTTGCTCACAAATTCTGCGGTGTTCTCAATATGGTGCTGCCCACCAGAGGAGCCAGGATGGACTACATTACAGCTGCTAGAGTGAATATTCTTGTGATGGTTAATTGTGTGTGCCATATGCGTGCTTGTGAACATTTTACACATTGTGCTTGTAACATTTAAAGGTTGGCAATCTTTTATTAGAATTTTTACAATGCATCGATTTAGGGCCTCTTTTCTAGAAGCTTGAAGTGAAAAGGAAAGGTGTTTGATTTAGATTACTATTAGCCTCCATGATAATTAGTGACTGATTACAAAATATTAATCCACCAGTGTGCATTCCTGGTGTATTTTGTTCTTTCATGGCGAGCTCTATAAGGCCGTAGCATTGATGATGTTCCGGTTGCATAGGACATCTACGCTGAGCCTTGACGCCATTTCACCTGTGGGTCATAAAAAATATATATAAAAGACTTTGTCTGTCGTGGAAACGAGAATGGAACAAATGACCTTATCAGGTGTTATGAGATGAAAATGATCCCACACGGAAGAAAACGTTCTCTTTCTTGGAGGGTCCATAGTGACGAACGGCGTCGTAGCAACAAGTGGCTCGATCTGTGCTGGATCCAGATGTAGAACTAGCGCCTCAATGACACGTGACACAATGTGACACAATACGACACAGTCACTGTGTGAGGCATCGCTTTCAGCGCATGATGCGTGTATTGGCTGCCTCGGCTCCTTTAGACCATCACTACTGTATCTCTGGTCTTCTAATGGATTGGGTGGAATGTAAAGATCCTAAAACACTTGAAAATGAAGTTTACAGGTTTTATTCAACTTTTTACTCTACAAAATTTTGTAAACTGTAATGATTTCTTCAACAATGTTCATCACTTGATTCAACAAATTGATGAAACTTACAAAGTGTCTGATTTTGAATAAATCTCCAGGTACTGATGGTCTTACAATACATTTTTTATGGGTGTTTTTGGGATGAAGTGAGATTTATGCCTTAAAGGAGTGTATTGAAAGAAAAGAATTGATGTCAAGCCTGAAACAGAGATTAATAACATCAATTTCAAAACCAGGAAAGGATAAAAGACAGTTGGATCTCAGACCTATGAACACAGATTATAAGATTTTTCCAGGTTCAGTAGCAGAGAGACTTAAGAAAGGAATATCAGACATAATTAGTGACGCAATCTGTTTTTTTGAAATAAAGGGATATTCATAACGATATGAGACTTTTTAGATCTTTTCGATTTTGGATGAATATAATTTTATACTCTTCCTTGATTTTTACAAGGCTTTTGATAGTGTGAAACACTCATTCATTCTAAAACATTGCACAATGTTTAATAATAATAATAATAATAATATAATATTATTATTTAATATCATTTGGATGCCTTATTATGACACAAATAGTTCAGTAGTTTAATAGTTTCTCTGGGACGAGGAACTTGTAAAAGGTTTTCAAATTTAAAGAGGTATATGTCAGGGTACCTTAAAAACCTCCTAATGAAGCTCTCTGAATTCCATCAATAGGTTCTTCTATATTAGAAACTCAACTTCAGGCAGAATTTTACACTGCATAATACTGCTATATAGAATAATAGATATGTACTTAGTAAATAGGAAGTCGATCTTCATTGACGAGTGTTTTTCAGTAAGTGTGTGGACTATTGCCCACTTCAAGGATGAAGAAAGAAATATTCTGCAACATGTAGAATTCTGTGATAAATATAATATTTCCTATACTCAAAGAAAATATAAACAAATTATCAAGGTGTTCTCACAATCTCTCATTAAAATATGGTTAAACAACATATTATTCATTCTAAGATTAGCCCTGTCATGTCTGCCATGTTTGTTATGTTGATGGACTTGTCTGAAGTGTAATAACAAATTTATAAGAAGGTGTTTACTTAGTTGTTGTATCACTAACTCCCTAAAAGGGGATTACATACTTAGAGATTTTTAAAAAGGAACAGATTAAAAAGATAAGATGCAAATATTTGACTTTCCCCCCACCCTTTAAAACAAAAGATATACTATTTAAAATTATAAACATGGTTTATCCAACTAATGAGTTTTTTGAGACGCAGATTTAAAATGGATGTTGGCAGTTGTGTACTTTGTGAGCAGGAGGCTGAGGATTTGGATCATTTAATTTTTATGTGTGACTGTTTTTTGGTTTGACCTTAAACACCTGATTTATTCTCAAGAGATTAATTTAGCAATTTTTTATTTTATTAAGGGCAGCCTGAGAGACTATAGTATTAACAATATTATATTGTTAGCAAAGAATTACATATATAAATGTAGATTTTAAAAATCTGTTTCAAATGTTATTCAATGGAGGAATGAGTCTGGACTTTTCTGTGAATCTCTGGCCCTTGTTAAGTCTAAAAGTACATTCAAACTTCTCTCATTTATAGAAAATTTAGATTTGTTAAAAAAAATAAAAGATTTTGTTATTTATTTTATGTAGCAACATATGCCTTTAAGTATTTTTAAATTCATTTTGTTTGTATTTAGCCTTCTCTATACATACATACATACATACATACATACATACATACATACATACATACATACATACATACAGTAAAAAACAAAAAAAAAAAAAAAAAAAAGAAGAAGAAAAGTGCACTTTCCTCACGCGGTTCCGTGTCTCAGGTGTCACACGGAGCGCGGAGGGCGGAGTTACGCACGCTCATGTACCGGGGGAGTGTTTTAGCTGGTGAAATGACAGGAGAGCCAGAAGTCCCCAAAAGCTAACGTGCCGAATATAGTGTACTTAAAGCGTTCAGTCGATGTGGATCCAACGACGCTTTTTGTTGCTATCCAGATGTGTGTGTGGCAGATCTGTGCTGCGCACGCTCTCCGCTCGCCGGGTTCACTTTTGCTTCCTCTTGAAACAGAAGTGTTGCGCGGAATTCCCCTTTGTGTTACCAGGAAGACGCGCTCATTTTCGGCTCTTGGTCTGACGTGCCCGGGAGCCCTAGACCATGTCTGTTCTGTGCTGCTGCTTCATAGTGAGCGTGTGCGTAACAGGTGAGTTTATTTTTGTAATTCTTTATTTTCAGACAGTGGCATATAGTCACAGGGCCAACCATCAAGCCAAACCTACAATGCCTTCACTTTGTGTTTTTTTTCCCCACAAAAAATACATACAAACAGAACTTTATACAAAGGGAGAGAGAAGACAACAGTAATAGCTCAGTTTGACTGGACACGTATTATAAATAAAAAAGGAAAATTAAATACAAAGTCAGACATAAGAGTGAGGGGCATCTCTTTTATAGCAAGATGAGCTAGTTAGGGCAGATCTCCACAAAGTCTGGCCGTAAAGGCTTAATATATTTAACCCAGTTAGACCATAACTTAATGAAAACAGGTTTCTTGAGACGAATTGGGAAGCTGATCGCTTCCATTACATATATCTCATTCACAATGCTTATCGACTCTGAGCTTGTGGGGGGCTCAGGAAGAAGCCATCCTCTTGTTATTGCCTTTTTAGCAGCTGATGTCAAAATTCTGAATAAATATTTGTTTGTTCGCTGAAGCTGTTTATCAAAATGACCAATGAAAAGAGTCGAAAATTGTAATGTTACTTTTACCTTAAGTATACTTACTACTGCCCTGTGGAACTCCACCCAAAATGGTTGTATTTTTGGGCAGTCTCAAAATATATGCCAATGATCAGCTTCCTGGGCCCCGCACTGTCTCCAACATCCAGCATTCCCACCTCCAAAATGCATCTTTTGCTTTGGTGTAATAAAGAAGCGCATTAAACATTTCCAATTAAACTTATATGAGAAATATGAGAATTTGTACAACTCCACTGAGATTCACAAATATTTAGCCAATCATAATTTTATATTATCAGACTTCCTTCAGTCTCCCATTTTTCTTTAATTTATTCTGTTGTTATTATACAAACATAAAAAATTTGATCACAAAAAAAATAAGAGGCTTGAGTTGTGCAGCATAAATATATCCTTTAAAGTAGGGCAAAGCCATGACCCCTTCTCCTTTTTAGAAGCTGTAAAGTTTTATATTTAATCCTGGATCTTTTTCCTTGGCAGATAAATCTAGAAATTATTTTATCTAATACTGAGAATTCCTTCAAAGTGACTTCCACTGGAAATGCCTGGAATAGTAAAAGATCTCTTGGGAGTATATTTATTTTCACACTTTCAATTCTGTGGCTCAGACTAAGAAAGGAAACAGAGTTCCACCTTCTAATATCTTATTTAATTTTTTATTAATAAAGGGCTGTAATTCATTTCTGCTAGCATTGTAATGTCCTTTGGTAAATAAATACCCAAATATTTCAATATTTGTTGGTCCCATTTAAGAACATATTTTTCACAAAGTTGTTTCGGGAGTGAATAATTAAAAGATAAAAGTTGGGTCTTTTGTATATTCAGTTTATAGCCTGAATACTTGCCAAATGTTTGGAAAAGTGCCAGGTGAGTACGGGTGAGTTTATAAGCCTATGTTCTCATGGGTCATGTGCCGAACCTACAGCTTAAACACATTAGTGAAGTCTGAACTCCTTATAAGTTCTCCTTTTCTGTAGGCAATTATTTTAATGATTACATTAGTCTTTACTAGGCTGTAAGTTTCAGTTTCACTATTGCCCTGTCAGTCTGGCAATCAGCTCTTGGCTCCCACCTATGTGCATTTGGAGGACGATGTATCTGTTTTTAATGAAAAACTGCATTTTGTTGTGGTCCAATTTTTACAATTTTGTCTATGTAATCTCTAGCCCTGTTTGGGATTCTGTATGAGCTGATCTCACAGAGATGTAATTGCTTTGCTTAATCTGTTCAGCTGTATGCCACTCGACATATTTGTTTTGCATTAATGTAATAATAACAGTTGGGCTTACTGATGGGGAAAAAAAAGCTCTCCACAGATCTGACCTGCAACTTGACATGGTAGTCATCTTCTGGTCTCCATGGAGATAGATAAATTAAATTCCATACTATGTAACATTATGGAGACAAGCAAGTGGTGGGCCCTTTACCAGAAAAGCTACATAGGACACATTTAGAATTGTTTTCACTTTAGTTCACTACATTGGAGATGTCAGGATTTTTTTTATTTTTTAAAACTGAACTGAAGATTTTTTTTAATTTTTTTTTTTTTTTTTAGCATTTTCATGGTGATATTCATATTCATATATATACATGATATTCTACAGACAGACTGAAGTCTGTCTGTAGAATATCATGAGACAGTAGCTCAGTTGGTTGGATGTTTGTCCACTGATCTGAAGGTTGGCGTTGGTGGTTGGAAGGTTGGTGTCCTTGGGCAAGACACTTAACCCACTTTGCCCCCAGTGTCTGCGTACACTAGTGTATGAATGTGTGTGTGGATGGGTGACTGGTTCCTTGTTGTAAAGCGCTTTGAGTGCCTTGAAGGTGAAAAAGCGCTATATAAAGATGTGACCATGTGTGACCAAGTCCCAGCTCTGAACAAACTGAGTTAAAAATGGCTAGAATAAAGAATAAATCAATTCAGTCATTCTGTCATCCATGTAACGTGCCAAGGAGGCATCTGCCTAAGAACATTACAAATAGCCTTATTAGTAGGCCTCCGGGGAAACACATATTATTTATGTTCTGTCTAATTGATGATCCAACAACAGAACAGCCCCCTAGTCCAGAGCAAAAGATGGAATTTTAGTTTGTCAATTGGACAAATTGTTGTAGCGTCTTTAGTTCTGGTCAGAACTAAAGAAGCTGCCGGTGGACACTGTCTTATATCTCAAAAGGAGGGGATAACCACACTGAAACTTTAAACGGCCATTGTCTCCAGTTTAATTACCCTATTCAACCTTTAATGGCCCCCATTCCTGTTTAAGGAAGGATCATCTTTCCTAACAAAAATAGCTTCTTTAACTCCCCTCTCAAACAATATCTTTTCTCTGACTAAGATCTGAACCTCACTATCTTCAAAGAAGTGGTTAGAGGCTTTGAGATGGAGATGTATGGTGGTCCAGAGGAGTCCAGTCCGCCGTACATCTCCAGATTTAAATTTTGTCTTTTGCTATAGATCAGACTGGGACGACTGAGGGATTACACAGACATCCCCTAGTCCAGAGCATTTCACTGTTTACAATTTCTGGTGTCAATAAATCAAAAGCAAAAGTTCTTTACTCAGGTCCTCTTAAAAGTAAACTGGTCCTTTATCAGAATCAGAATCACTTTTATTGATCCCCGAGGGGAAATTCTCTTAGTTAAAGATGCGTGACCACAGAAATAGAAATTTAAAGAATAAGAATAAAGACAATAAAAATACAAATAAAATAAAATAAAATAGAGTCTATAAATAAATAAATAGATCTCACATCAAGCTATTTACACCAATGTACAAAAAGGAATAATGATGAGTATTGTAAGTACTGTAAGTGATTGGTTACAGCACGGAGTTCAACAGTTTGATGGCGACAGGCAGGAAAGATTTCCTGTGTCTCTCAGTGGAGCAGCGTGGCAGTAGCAGTCTGTGGCTGAACGAGCTCTTCAGATTGGCCAGCACCTTGTGGAGGGGGTGGAGGGGAGAGTCCAGAATAGTCATTATTTTGGCCAACATCCTCCTGTCCGACACGACAGACAGAGAGTCTAGCTCCTCCCCCACAACATGGCCAGCCTTCCTGATGATCTTGTTGAGTCTATTAGTGTCCCTCACGCGCAGACTGCTGCCCCAGCAGACCACAGCGTACATGATGGCACTGGCCACCATAGACTCTTAGAACATCCTGAGCATCGTCCTGCAGATGTCAAAGGACCTCAGCCTCCTGAGGAAATAGAGGCGGCTCTGGCCCTTCTTGTAGACAGCGTCCACGTTTCTGCTCCAGTCCAGTTTATTGTCCAAGTATGTTCCCAAGTACTTGTACTCCTCCACCACGTCCACACTGACCCCATGGATGGAGATGGGAGTCACAGCAGCTTTGGTCCTCCTCAGGTCCACCACCAGTTCTTTTGTCTTGGTCACGTTGAGTTGAAGGTGGTTCTTCTCACTCCAGGTGACAAAGTTGTCCACTACAGTCCTGTACTCCCTCTCGTCACCACCACTGATGCATCCCACCACTGCAGAGTCATCAGAAAACTTCTGAAGGTGGCAAGTCTCACTGCAGTAGCTGAAGTCCGTGGTGTAGAGAGTGAAGAGGAAGGGAGAGAGGACCGTCCCTTGTGGAGCCCTGGTGTTGCTGACGACTCTGTCCGACACACAGCCCTGTAAGCGAACATACTGTGGTCTTCCAGTGAGATAGTCCACAATCCAGGACACCAGGGAGTCCTCCACCTGCATTACCGCCAGCTTCTCAGCCAGCAGAGCCGGCCTGATGGTGTTAAAGGCACTGGAGAAGTCAAAAAACATGACCCTCACAGTGGCAGCCGGTGTGTCCAGGTGGGGGTAGACTCTGTGGAGTGGGATCAGGATGGCGTCGTCTACTCCGAGATGGGGCTGGTAGGCGAACTGGAGGGGGTCCTGCAGATGTTGGACCCTGGGCCGCAGCTGCTCCAAGACGAGTCGTTCCAGAGTCTTAATGATGTGGGAGGTCAGTGCCACAGGCCTATAGTCCTTGGGGTCGCTGGGGTGCGGTGTCTTCGGGACGGGGACGAGGCACGATGTCTTCCACAGCAGGGGGACTCTCGAAAGACTCAGGCTCAGGTTGAAGATCTGGTGCAGGACACCACTTAGCTGAGGGGCACAGTTCTTTAAGACTCTGGGACTCACTCCATCAGGCCCTGGGGCTTTACCAGCTCTGAGTCTCAGCAGCTGTCTCTTCACCTGGCCTTCAGTGACAGTCAGTGTGGAGGTGTCAGGAGGGGGAGGGGTGGAGCTGTCGGAGGTGTGAGCAGAGTCTTCCCCTGGAGACGGGCGGGAGAGGGGGGTGGGGGAGGCTGCTGGCTGGAGATGGTCGTTCCCTGCCAATTCAAAGCGATTGAAGAAGATGTTGAACTCATTGGCTAAGTTCACATCCCCCTCAACACCTCTCCCTCTGGTCGGCTTGTGTCCTGTGATGGCTCTCATGCCGCTCCAGACTTCCCTGATATTATTCTGCCGAAATCTCCCCTCCAGCTTTCTCCCGTGTCTCTGTTTGGCCTTTCTCAGCTTCACCTTCAGTTCCTTATGAGCAGACCGGGCCTCCTCCTTGTTGCCAGCTCTGTGGGCCCTCCTCTTCCTGATGAGTATGGTTTTAATGTCCTTGGTTATCCACGGCTTGTTGTTAGGATAACATTTAACAGTTTTCGCTGGGACTATTGAGTCCTCACAGAAGTTGATGTAGCTGGTGATGCAGTCATTCAGCCCATCCAGGTCTTCTCCATGTGGCTCTGTTAGTACAGCCCAGTCTGTCTCCTCAAAACAGCTCTGTAGCATCTCCATGCTCTCATCCGTCCATCTCCTCACAGTCCTTGTTGTTGGGGGGAGGCGCTTCACCAGAGGGAGGTAAGCTGCTTTGAGGTGAACCAGAATGTGATCAGACCCCCCCAGTGGGGGCAGTGATGTGGCCAGGTATGCATTCCTGACATTAGCATAACAAAGGTCCAATGTCCTTTCCTCCCTGGTGGGACAGTTCACAAACTGGTGAAAATCTTGTCCAAACTAACATGGTTGAAGTCCCCAGAAATCACAATGAGAGCGGTAGGGTGAACCATCGTATCCGGGCCACAGCTGTGTG